>SNQJ01S0068923.1:25972-52693 GCA_010110895.2 Picea sitchensis
TTACCAACAGGGTAATATTGTTCCTTTATTGCATCCACAAAAAATCCCAAGTGGGATTGGTCCCATATATTCCAGATTCTTCTGTGGAACTTTTATCCCAGTAATTTTCCCACTAATGTTTTACATGGGGGAGAGCCTTAAGGAGTGTGAAGGTGATATTTTCCCTGTCGGAGAAATTATGAATAGAGAAATCACCTTCTAGCAGATTTAACCATTTTTCTAGGGCATTCACATCTATTTGTCCTTCAAATATGGGAATATCGAAATTAACTTGTACCTTGAAAGGACAGGTGCCTCCAAAGTGGTCACTTGATGAAGATGCGTCTATTGTTATCNCCCTCTGTCACGTGAGAGATTGCTCAAGCAACAAATTAATAGAATCGTCTGCTTTGTCATTTTTCTTTTCTTCCACCATGAAGGGTTTATTGGGCACGTGAGAGCGATTTTCCTCAAGAGAGACAAATTCGAGACCCAACTTTCTATACTCGGACCTCATCGGGGACATGCATTGAAAAATGATCAAGAGTAGCCTGCTTTGATACCACTGATCTGGATTATTTTTGTCACGAAATGAGAGAGGAGATATAATAAATAAATGTAAAGAGATATCTTGGATATCCAATAATATAACATAAATGTATTAGATATGAAACCATAAACACAGCGACACAGTAATACATAATTTTCTATTAATGAGCAAAAATGTACAAAGACTGTAAAAATACAGAGTGAAAGACTCATTAGAATGGTGGCAGCTTATCTCTGAGAAGAGATGTATCCGCTACTAGCATTCGCAAGAAGATGATTTTACAATGAGGCTCTAAAGGCCTTTTTATCATAAATAAAATTCAAAACCCTAACCCCGGAAGATGAAAATCCAATAGTTTTGTGGACCCCATTTTGGGTAGTTTGGTGTATCAACATCCCAGGGATGTAACTTTGGCATACGATCTTCGTTTGGGGTGCACGATAGCTCGTTGGAAAGGTATCATCGAGGAGATTCATTTTGGGGGCTCAATCAGATCCTTTGGGCATATTTGAGGAGATCTGTCCTGAAAATCCTTCATTTAGGCCCTCAAAATGGCCTCAAAAGTTTAGGATCCGAACAACTGCTAAAAATAGTAAGTTTCCAGAAAATTGTTTTGAGCCAGTTGGAATAGGTGGGTGGCAATAGACATCCACATTGATCAATACTTAGTATTATATAACATGATAATTTGTAATATCCCAATACGTGGGATAATATTTATAAATAAAAAGTCGAAATTTCCAAGAGAGAGAAATGAATTTGAAATCAAGCGTTGAGATTGACCCAAGACACTAGATCGACGGTCGCTGAGTCACGATATTAAAGAGGTCGTAACTTGAGCTCTGAGAGATGGAATCACGCAAAATTTATTTTTTTGTAAATATATTTCGACGTAGAAGATGATGATACAGTTTGAAGGCCTGAAGATGACCACATTTTCTCCAAAAAATGAAATATTAGTCAACTTCATTTTTTAATGGGTCTGCATGACAACTCAACTTCATGAGCTCATATCTTCATATCCGAGAGACGGATTTGGTAAAAATTTATATCGTTGGAAATATAAGACAATGAAGATCACATGTGATGTTATTTTCATGACCAAAAATTTGATTATCACTTCCAGAAAATTAAAACAAAGTACCCTTCTTTAAAACGAAAATTATTTTTTTTGTTTTAAATAAAAGTTTGTTTAACAACTTTTATTAAAAAGAAAAAGAACCCATTTTGAATATTTGTATATTAATGATGTAAGTTAATTAATGAATACTTAATGAGGCTTTAATTAAATATAATACTTCAATAAAAGAATTGTATGGGAAATTCAAGAAGGGAAAACCCCTAACTACTCAAGTAGTTATAAAATCTCATTTTAAAGAGAAGAAGTGCTTCATCAAAGGTTCCATAATCAAAATTATCAAAGGGGCGGGGAAGAAGAACACATGAAGATGAAGGTTAATCCATGAATAAAGAGACAAGATTCTGATTAAGGAAAAGAGATCTCCATCTTCTCGCCTCTTTATCTTCTTCTATACCATTTCTCATAGCTTTATGCTCGAATCTCTCAATTGGGCATAATGTTGAGTTTTGAGTGTTCTTCTTATATTCTTCAAAAAGATTTATTTATATGATCATGGAAAATTTATATCCATACACATGACTGTCGGAGATTTTTTAATGAAGAACATCTTTCATGAATAAACTCCACAAAGAATTGCTTCGGGTTTGATTCTAATTGTATCTTGTAACTTTGAGTCTTAATTATGAGGTATTTGAGATTGACCTATCAAATTCTCTTCTTGGTATTGATATTAATACTCGTTTAAAATTATTTGATATGATCAAGTTATTCTCTCATATTTCTTGTGAAGAAGATATGGATGTATTTGTATGTAATTAAGAAGATTGTGTATGTGATGTTGGTCACAAAGAAGTTCTGATGTTGAAGCCCTCTTTCAATCTTTTCTTATTGTAAAGAGATTTCTTGTTGCATATAAATATTATATTAAGGTATTGAATAACTATATCATTTCATAAATTGAAGCAATAAAGACCTAAGGTTTGGTTCCTAAGCATTATCTTAATCCAATATATCCAAGTTATATATTTTAGCCAAAGAGGAGTGTTATCGCACAGTTTGTAGCTAGATCAAGAAAGGCTAGAGGATAAAGGCCAAGCTGGCGTAATAGGAACCTTCCCCACCCAATGTCACCTCAATGGGGAGGTTCTTTCTATTTAGGGAGGTTATCCCAAGGGATACGTCCCTAGAAACCTGGGGTTTTGAAGAGGCTGAAATATAAGAATCAAGGCAAAGTTTCCTCCTCATAGGTTACCACCCGAGGTCAGATAATCCGACTAATCATTCGATAAATGAAGTGTATGCCCAACTGAAAACACTTTCTCAGAACAAGACAAGAGAAATACAATGTATATATATGTAGGCTATAAATCAAAGGGTTAGTACTTCATGTGATTATCCAACAATTCATATGTAATCAATGAGACAATATATATCAATGACTTCAACGTTTTTTCAATATAGCAATGTAAGAATATCAATTCACCAATAAATATTGAGATGATGCAGCAAACAACATATCCAATCAACCATTTACTCAATAGATGCCCTTAATCATCATCTAATTACTTATTATCAACATTTGTTGCGTCAAGATGAGATAACCAACTATGACGTCAGCCTAATTAGGGTTAGTTTGTTATTTAGGGTTTCAAGAATTAAAGTTTTGAGAGTTTGTTTTGGACACTATGACCTCAATGTTGTGTGCCTAAGATCAGTTCCTAAGGGTATATGGAGTCAATAAAGGAGAGGATGGAAAATTGAAGAGGTAACAGGCTAAAGATGAGAGGGAAGGGTTCTAGAGTGCTGCAATGGTAGGGCTCGAGAATCAAAACCCTAGGGGAAAGAGGCTCACTCTGGTGTTGCTTAAGCAAGGCCTTGTGCTCTTTCCTCCTTCTTTAGGTCAAACTTGGAAAATGGATAGCATAAGAAGAGGGTTAAAACAAGATGATTTAATGAGGGAGAGTGTTGTAAAGACAAGGCTCTATCACTAAAACCCTAGAATATGGACAGCCCTAGGTGTAGATAACCTAGGCCTAGGATGTCACCCTCTTTTTAACCTTTAAAATAAAAAACTAGCTTAAGGGAAGAAGTTGGATGAGTGTAGCAAAGGCTAGGCTCTATCTTCCTCCTTCAATGGCTGAATATTTCTCTCTAAGGGGACATATGACAAGGACCTACTTGTGTGCTTGTCACCTAGGGTTTTAAAATCAAAAAATTTATAAGTTAATGCAAGAATACTAACCTACAACTATTCAGGAAAAAAAATTACATATCATGAAGAAAAGCATGTGCAAACCCTAGTTGTAAACCTTCCTTAAGAGAAATGCCAAAATATACCAAGAAAAGCCTCCCATCAACAAGTGTGCCTCACTTTTAAAGACCAAATACCCAATAAGGGTGCAAAAAATCATACCTCACAAGTGTGAGTTGTTCTGTTATGTTCAAATGAGGGAAAAACATCCTCAATTTATAGCATCTCATGACCTTTAATTTAAAATTAGGTCACTAAAAATAACCCACAAGGCTAATAACCAAAATCATACTATTTTTACTTTAACTGCCAAGTAAAATACATAAATGAGCAAAAGGTGGGATGTCAAGCGCCTCTAAGGGAGACGTTAGGCCCTTTTGGGGCTAATCCAGCATCCATAAGTCAGATGTTAGCCCTTTTAGGGCTCCTCCAAGCTGCCACACATGCCATTCATCCCATCAAACTGCCACATGCTCAAGGTGACGTCCAAGTCTCCTAGGTGACGTTCTTTCCATCAAAAGGAAAATGTTCCATCTGAAGTGGGTCAACCCCCCTGGGCTGGGCTCAGCCAAAGTGTCCTGGGTGGAACGTCCTTCTTATTCTCATGTGAAAAGGCTCATCCAATAACTGTCCTGTCTCTGCCCCTGATGGGGTCCCAACATCCATCTGATGGGCTCTTCAGCCTCATGGAGGTCCAAATTAATCATCTCCCCATGTGTACTGGTCCAACTAGTACCTGTCCATTAGGCATGGTCCTGCACATCAAAAAATTTACCCTCCATGGGCTCATTAGTCACAGGGATCATAGAAATTTCAATCACATTTCATCATTAATTTTATCAAATACATGCATAAAACCTCTGATATATCATCCAATAGCTCAAAGACATTACAATGACCTACTATACAAAGTCGAAGAAAAAGACAAAATGCCCTATTGGGCTAGCATCCATAGGAGAAGGAAAGTTTCTAGATGATATCATCCAAGCCATGTAACACGAGGTGAAGTGGTCAAGGGATGTCTAGACATACGGGTAGAGTGAAAGATAGGGGTGATATTACCTGTGGGTGCCTTTGTAGAAGGTGAGTTGTACCCGTCATGGATGCAATTCTTTCCAAGCCCTTTATTGCCTTTATTATTTCTTTTCTTTATTGATTTTTCTTATTTACTTCAAGGTCTAACTAGAGGACACTATCTTGGCATGGTGACCAAAGTTGACAATGTTACCCACAAGCACTTTCACAGAGATGATAAGACTACCTCGTGATGAGACCCCCTTTCCCTTGGTCATGCAACCAAATCTCACTGCCCTGGCGTGGTAATCGGATAATGGAAATGTCATACTGATAGGTACCTATGAACNGCTGAGAGGATTTTTATTTCCTTCTCGGGGTTCCCTGGGTGAGGCATCTCTAGGTTTCATTTTTTATGGCTTTTATCTTTTACCAATTTTTTTTACCTTATGGGCCTTTAGCCCCTTCTTCCCACGAGATAAGGTGTAACCCCACAAACAAATCATCTTAATGTTCAGACTAGGGGAATGGGGTAGATGAGTGGGTGATAAGATGTAAGAGTGATGATATGATGGGAGTGGACGATGACCCTTCAAAATCCCCCAGTGGAAAACCAAAACCTATGGGTACAAGCTTGCTAGGGTACCCTGTCAATCCCCCCAACCATGGTCAAGCGGGTTAATGTAAGATGCAAGTAGTCATTAGAAATAAAATGAATTTGATGCATATATCTAAAGGTTGTAATGATCAAATATGACACATACCATGATACCTAGACCAATTACCTCATGGAGCAAGAGTCTTCTCCGATACAAGTCCAAGTCGAAGGTGATGGATGCTACAGTTGTTGACAGGAGAAGAAAGATGGGCCCTCCAGGGTCATGCTCAGGTCAATCCTGCTCTTGGTACTCCATGTCTAGGACCTTTGGACCTCGAAACATGATCTCCTAGTTATCCCTAGAAAATGAGGATAACATATGGCTCCAACTCGGGGACATGTGCTCACCGTAGAGTGCATGAAAACCTCAACATCTCTGGCATAACCTGCAGACTTGCTCATACTCGAAAATGACATCAACAACAAGGGTGGGGTGGTATTGCCACCCCGAATATATAATATATGTATATGGCTAAAATAAAACAATCAATATGCAAGTGAGGAAGAAAACTAACATGAAATGCAAATGGTATAATACACGGAAAAATGCCTACCTACCTATACTTACCTGTGGAATCAGGTCCCACCACCTTGGTGGGGTTTGAGGAGGTTCCCGCTGATGGGTAATGGGCGCCTTATTCCTTCCAAAGTGGACAAATAGTACGAGTTATCAACTGATTCCATTCCAACTTTCAAGGGTCTGAGCCATGATTGGTGCTTCCTTTTACATTAGTTGGCTCTCCTTTCTGAGTATCCCACATCCATACCAAATCTCCCTCCTTGTATTTTCTGATTTTGTGTTTGGTCATTCCCTGAACAACCCTGGTGTATTGTACTAAGGGAGGCGGGTGGCCTTCTGCTGTAAAGACTTCTTGTTGGGATAGGAAGATCTGCACGTCATCTTCATCCTTTTTCCTTTTTAATATCTTCACCATTCCAACTTCTTTGTTCTAAAATTCATCTAGGAGTTGATGGTATTCTTCTTTCTTGGGCCATTCGACCTGATCAAAGTCCTCTTTTGTTGCAAAGGGCATGTCTTCCGGAGAGTATTCTTGAAGAGTTTGTATCACATCATTCTGCGCTTTATCATCATTTATGGGAGGAAAAATGTCATGTACATGATTCCCAGTTATTGGTACATTGAGTAAACATCCCGTCATTCCGTCTTTTAAATGTAATCGTAAGAAGGTGAGGTCCATCTCAAGGAACCCGCCTTTCATTGCACCAAACTTCCTAGATAACAACATTCCCCACACATCCAGGACATCAACCACTATAATATCTATGTGGAATATCTTCTCGGGGTATTCCTTTAAGTGTACTTCAACATTTTCAACCACCCCATGTGTGGGTATTACTTTAGATTCGAAACTACACACATTCCTATAAGGCCTAGTGACCTTCAAACCCATTTGCTACATGAGTTTAAGAGACATCATGTTGGCACCAGCACCTGTATCTAGCATGAAATTGTTAAGGTATTTGTTGTTCATTGTAAAGTCATGAAGAAGGGGGGGGGGNATTGGACCCTGAAATGATCAGCTTGCAACATAATTGGGGGGTCCATAGGTTCAATTGATCCCAAAAATAAAGTATCAAAGCATTCTTGAATGGATGGGATCTTGATTGCTTCTCTTAGGGGAACATTCACATGCATCTTCAAAAAAGCCCCTTTAAAGTCAAAGTTAAGGTCAGCCTTACTAGTCTTGGATGTCTTAGGAAGAAGAACCTCAAGAGGCAGGGTCTTTGGTTGATCAGCGGTAGATTGTTTCAGATTCTTTCTTCTGTACACTTGAACTTCGTGATTCCTTGTCCAAGTTTTTTATCACCGCCATCCTTGCTGCTCTAGCTGCTTTCCTCATGGCTTGTTGATGTTCTATATCTGTAATATTTATCTATGGAAAGTTCATGAAGCAATCCAAATTGTTGACTTGTTGTTGGCTAGCGTTACAGGGACATTCATGCTCCCAGTGTGCTTCACTGCACTCCAGGCACCAAGGGTTTTCATCCACAACATTTGTAGGGGCCAAGGTATTCGAAACTTCGTTTCCATTCTTTGGTTTGTAAAATTGATTCCCTTTCTGGAATTGCCCTTTGAACGGAGGCCTAGGTGCTTGGATCTGGGATTTTTCAATTCTGACAATCTGGTTCATCATCTCTTCTTTATTTTTTATGATGCCATCCATGGAGGCTTGCAATTTGTTGATACTGGTGCAGAGATCTGAAGTAGGCTTAGCGTTGTGTATTGTTTTCTTCTTGGTATCTATTCTACCCCTTGGGTTAGCAAAAGGCTCAATCTTAGATGAAAGGAGGTTTCCTTCTATCTTGGTGGCGAGATCTTGGGCTTCTTGAATAGACTGGGGGTTTTTGTCTCTAAGAAGATACCCTAGTTGGCCATTGAAAGATCTGGTATAAATATGAACAAGGTAATCATCTTTCGGGTGATGGCTTGCAGGAATTCTTTGGAGCAATGTCTTGAATCTGGTGTGAAATTCCCAAATGGACTCATTTTCATACTTGGCAAGACTATTTAGTCGAGTGAGCAACATGTTAGGGCCTTCTTTGATACTCCACCTTTTGAGAAAGGCCTCTTCAATTCTATCCATGGTCTTGATGCTTCCATCAGGAAGACTGAGATACCAACATCTTGAGGCGTCATAAAGAGTAGCAGAGAATAACTTCATGACCAAGTCTTCAGCATCATCACTGATGGGGTGAAGCTGAAAGAATGCCCAAAAGTTACTCATATGCTCTTCGGCATTGGTAGCATCAGTACCGGTAAATTTAGGCAACCACTTCTCATACTTGGGTGGCATTTGCCTAGGGTAGCCTGGTATGGATGACATGTCTAATGGCTTGAAAAGGGTAGATGACCATTGTTTTTTATTGTTAATTGGGTTTGTTGTAGCGGTCTGAGAGCTAGACATGTTGCTAAAAGAAGTCTCTTTCCAAAGAGTGACTTGACAACAGGTGAATTCAAGGGAGGCTTCCTTCTAAAAGATAAAGGAGGGTTATTGAATCTCCTTTTGGTTTGTGGAGTTGCCAGATAGTTTTCCTGAAACTATCAAAGAAAAGGGGAATAAAAGCCTAGTGGAGTCGCCAGGTAAGCTTGTAAGAAAAGGCCTTCGAGGCAAGGCTTACCAAAATATTTTTCGTTGAGGAAGATTGACTTAGTGTTCCCTGGCAATGGTGCCAAAATGTTATCGCACAATTTGTAGCTAGATCAAGAAATGCTAGAGGATAAAGGCCAAACTGGTGTAACATGAACCTTCTGCACCCAATGTCACCTCAATGGGGAGGTTCTTTCTGTTTAGGGAGGTTAGCCCAAGGGAGATGTCCCTGGCAACCTGGGGTTTTGAAGAGGCTAAAGTATAAGAATCAAGGCAAATTTTCCTCCTCACAGGTTACCACCCGAGGTCAGATAATTCGGCTAATCAACCAATAAATGAAGTGTATGCCCAACTGAAAACACTTGCTTGGAACAAGACAAGAGAAATACAATGTATATATATGCAGGCCATAACTCAAAGCATTAGTACTTCATGTGATTATCCAACAATTCATATGTAAGCAATGAGACAATAGATATCAATGACTTCAATGTTTTGTCAATATAGAAATGTAAGAATATCAATTCACCAATAGCTATTGAGATGATGCAGCAAACAACATATCCAATCAACCATTTACTCAATAAATTCCCTTAATCATCATCTAATTGCTTATTATCAACATTTTTTGCGTCAAGATGAGATAATCAACTGTGACGTCAGCCTAATTAGGGTTAGTTTGTTAGTTAGGGTTTCAAGAATTAAAGTTTTGAGAGTTTGTTTTGGACACTATGACCTCAACGTTGTGTGCCTAAGATCAGTGCCTAAGGGTATATGGAGTCAATAAAGGAGAGGATGCAAAATTGAAGAGGTAATAGGCTAAAGATGAGAGGGAAGGGTTCTAGAGTGTTGCAATGGCAGGGCCCTAGAATCAAAACCCTGGGGGAAACAGGCTCACTCCGGTGTTGCTTAAGCAAGGCCTCATGCTCTTTCCTCCTTCTTTAGGTCAAACTTGGCAAACGGCTAGCATAAGAAGAGGGTTTAAACAAGAGGATTTAATGAGGGAGAGTATTGTAAAGACAAGGCTCTATCACTAAAACCATAGAAGATGGACGACCCTAGGTGTAGATAACCTAGGCCTAGGATGCCACCCTCCTTTTAACCTTTAAAATCAAAATCTAGCTTAAGGGAAGAAGTTAGATGAGTGTAGCAAAGGGTAGGATCTATCTTCCTCCTTCAATGGATGAATATTTCTCTCTAAGGGGACATATGACAAGGACCTACTTGTGTGCTTGTCACCTAGGGTTTTAAAATCAACAAATTTATAAGTTAATGCCAGAATACTAACCTACAACCATTCAATCAAGAAGTTTTGCAGGAAAAACACTTACATATCATGAAGAAAAACATGTGCAAACCCTAGTTGTAAACGTTCCTCAAGAGAAATGCCAAAATATGCCAAGAAAATCCTCCCATCAACAAGTGCACCTCACTTTTAAAGACCAAATAGCCAATAAGGGAGAAAAAAATCAGACCTCACAAGTGTCAGTTGTGTTATGTTCAAATGAGGGAAAAACATCCTCAATTTATAGCATCTCATGACTTTTAATTTAAAATTAGGTCATTAAAAATAGCCGACAAGGATAATAACCAAAATCATATTGTTTTTACTTTAACTGCCAAGTAAAAGACATAAATGAACAAAAGGTGGGACGTCAAGCCCCTCTGAGGGAGACGTTAGGCCCTTTTGGGGATACTCCATCATCCATAAGTCAGACGTTAGCCCTTTTGGGGCGAATCCAGCATCCATAAGTTAGACATTAGCCCTTTTAGGGCTCCTCCAAGCTGCCACACGTGCCAGTCATCCCATCAAACTGCCACACGCTCAAGGTGACATCCAAGTCTCCTGGGTGATGTCTTATCCATCAAAAGGAAAACGTTCCATCTGAAGTGGGTCAACCCCCCTGGGCTGGGCTTAGCCAAAGTGTCCTGGGTGGAATGTCCTTCTTCTTCTCATGTTCAAAGGCTCATCCAATCAATGTCCTGTCTCTACCCCTGATGGGGTCCCAACATCCATCTGATGGGCTCTTCAGCCCCATGGAGGTCCGAACTAATCATCTCACCATGTGTACCGGTCCAACTGGTACCTGTCTGTAGGGCATGGTCCTGCACATCAAAAACTTCACCTTCCATGGGCTCATTAGTCATAGGGATTATAGCAATGTCAATCACATTTCATCATTAATTTTATCAAATACATGCATAAACCCCTGATATATCATCCAATATCTCAAAGACATTACAATGACCTACTATACAAAGCCGAAGAAAAAGACAAAATTCCCTATTGGGCCAGCATCCATAGGAGAAGGAAACTTTCCAAAGGATATCATTCAAGCCATGTAACATGAGGCGAAGTGGTCAAGGGATGTCCAGACATACAGGTAGAGTGAAAGACAGGGGTGATATTACCTGTGGGTGCCTTTGTAGAAGGTGAGTTGTACATGTCATGGATGCAATTCTTTCCAAGACCTTTATTGCCTTTATTCTTTCCTTTTTTTATTGTTTTTTCTTATTTACTTCAAGGTCTAACTAGAGGACACTGTCTTGGCATGGTGACCAGAGTTGACAGTGTTACCCACAATCACTTTCACAGAGATGATAAGGCTACCTCGTGATGAGACCCCCTTTCCCTTGGCCATGCAACCAAATATCACTGCCCTGGCATGGTAACCAGATAATGGCAATGTCATACTGCTAGGTACCTATGAACATAATGGGTTGGCTCGTGATGAGACCCCCCATCCTCTTGGCTAGGTCTTGTTTTGTTATTTTTCTTTAGGTCCCTCTTATTTCTTGCTGAGAGGATTTTCATTGCCTTCTCGGGGATCCCTGGGTGAGGCATCTCTAGGTTTCATTTTTTATGGCTTTTATCTTTTACTAGTTGTTTTTACCTTCTAGGCCTTTAGCCCCTTCTTCCCACGAGATAAGGTGTAACCCCACAAACAGATCATCCTAATGTTCGGACTAGGGGAATGGGGTAGATGAGTGGGAGATAAGATGTAAGAGTGATGATATGATGGGAGTGGATGAAGGCCCTTCAAAATCCCCCAGTGGCAAACCAAAACCTATGGGTACAATATTTCTAGGGTACCCTGTCAATTCCCCCAACCATGGTCAAGCAAGTTAATGTAAGATCCAAGCAGTCATAAAAAATAAAAGGAATTTGATGCATATATCTAAAGGTTGTAATGATCAAATATGACACATACCATGATACCTGGACCAACTACCTCATGAAGCAAGAGTCTTCTCCGATACAAGTCCAAGTCGAAGGTGATGGATGCTGCTACTGCTGACAGGAGAAGAAAGATGGGCCCTCTAGGGCCATACTCAGGTCAATCCTGCTCTCGGTACTCCATGTCTAGGACTTGTGGGCCTCGAGACATGATCTTCTAGGTATCCCTTGAAAATGGGGATAACAAGGAGTACCACCTCTTTAAAAAGGCACGGGGATTCATATCCTCGTGAGGTTGTCATTTTGGTCATTATTTTTCAACACTAGGTTGAAGAGCTTCAACATTAGTTGTGTGATTTCAAGGCCAGAATGTGTGTCATACAATTCATTCAATCTCTTCAAGGAACCATAGGAATCACTAATGGAAGCAATATGATGGCTCACCTCCTCACTTACTGTCGTGGAGATTACTGCATATGCCTTCTGGTCTTTGTCTTCACATATTTTATGTTTGTGGGCGGAATGACTGGTTTTCTATGAGGTATACTACTCTTTGTCTTTAATACTAAGGCTTCTTTTTCATATTTTGCTTCTTCTTTAGTGATTTTTTTGTCCTGAGGGATTGTCATTGCTTCGCAAATCCCTTTATACAAGTTGTTGAAAATCAACGTACTCTTGATCTTCCTATACCATTATCTATAGTTTTCTTTGTCATTCAACACCACATAGACAATGAAGATGAGAGAATGCATTGTTTTCTACTATCACAAACATGTTAGAAAATGAAAGTACTATGAAACTTATGCAAAGAGATATTATCCTCTATTGGAATGAAATAGCATTGTTGTTATCTTTGTTAATGAGCTACTTATCTTTATTTTTCATAAGCGCTTATAAACCATGAGAAGCCACCATCTTATTTGCAATACAAAAAAAAAGGGAATATTTCTCATATACCAGCACTACAAAGATTGAGGTAGTTACTGTTTGTCAAACTACACCAGTAAAATTAAAATGGAAGCCAGAGCGTTCTTGCACCACTCTAGTGAAGGCGAATGGATATGTAATATCTGCGAAAAAGGTCGTGGGTACATCTCCCACTGTGGTCGCGATATATACCAATGAATATATAACAGCAGTGAATGCATATACAGTCCAAGCAACAAGAGATAATACCTTTCAATCCGAGCGAAAATAATTGCTCGTGAGTCTTGAAATATTCTGTAAACAATGGCCCCCAAATCTAAGCCAGTGAAGTCAGGCCAGAAACTTACGATAAGCTTCTCTTAGAAGCTCCCAAATACAAGATTATTTCACCCTCAATTTTATCAGATAGGTTGAGGATTAATGGCTCACTTTATCGAAAATCTATAAAGGATTTAATAGCGAGAGGTTTGACCAAGATGATTTTTGTACACTGCCTACACAATGGTTTTAGGGTTCGACTCAAAAATTGCAACATCTTCGGTCTAGAAATGGGAAATGATATCAGTTGAGGTCATGAGCACTGTGAATTGGAGAGATCAGTGATAGTATAGTCATGTAGTGGGATAAGAGAGAAGTGAGAAGGGCGTGTCCAAACAGGCGTGAGGAGAATGTGCTAGTACAGAATAGGTTTTAGGTTTAGGATTTGCACAACACAACAAAAATGACAGCGAACAACAGAAAAGAGACGGTCGACGGTTCTGGTCTGACAAACCTAACTCCTGAGGGAAAACGTTGGAGATAATCTCCACAGAGTCAGACTCCGAAGGTAGATATGGCATAGGGTGTTTTCTACACAAGAGAAGAAACTCTCTTGGAGTTAGCATTGGCTTTGATACCACTGTCAGTTAGGAGTGGACATAAATCATAAATTCGTGGATGTGTTTGCATTAGTATGATAGGTGCATATATATATATATAATTTTTGGTAGTTTCTAGCTGGTGACCTTCTTATCACCTAAGACTTTTTATATTTACACTACAATTACAAGTAACTTAACTATAAAAGATTGTATGTCCAACAAATAATAAATTGGGTTTCATTGTATTTTTGTGCTTTCTGTTGTAGTTTTGTTTGTATCTCATTTTGTTCTCAATATAATCCAAATCAGTGTTTTAAAGCTTAGTATTGTAAAATTTATCAAATCTATATTACAATCTCAAAATTTAAAACAGATTTATAAGGGGTTTTGATGAAAAAGGGAGATGGATTCTAATTATACTCCTTGTTTAAGGTTTATTCTTAGAATAAATTAATTCCTTATGTTGACAAATGTCATTAAATGTCATTTTTTTCTTCACAAGTTAAAAAATGAGTGTGAATATTAGTATGTTCATGTCTCATGTCTCAATCCCTATTGCCATCATTTTCTAATTATCTAGAAAACAAAATCGCAATGTGTCCCAAAAGTTTGTATATTTAGATCTTTTGCAACACACTTCATGTTCAAATACAAAAGTACTAGGCTTCATGTTCAAATACCAATAATAGCAATGTGTATTTATAGTCCAAGTATATGTGTCATATTTGTAACATTAATATTAAAAAAATAAAATTCATGAAATAGAAAAATTAAAATGAATAAATAAATAACCAACTGTAATAATGATTATAAATTAAACTATAATATGTCTTAACTTCATTCCCATCTTCTTTTACATCATTTAAAAATGGATCATTAATATTGTGTTTTTATAAAAAGTGATTGTTTTGCACTATTTATGGATTTACATTCTCTATGAATCCTCAATCTTCTTGTAGGGAAAAAAAGTTAATCATTTTAGAAAATTAGTCTACAATCATAAAAATTGATTCAAAATTGCATTTTGTTTTGGATCATTCAAACATAAAATACATGGAAATGTCATCCCATAGAACTTTCAAAATTGATAGACCTTATAAAATTGATAACATATTTTATGACTTTGTGTATTTACCAACATTGAAAATATTGCTTATATCCACAAATATGCTCACTTCCTTTTTATATTTGACTAATAACACAACTCTTCTAGAAATTATTGTGTCTTTACTCTACCAAAGGGTCCTCCAAGTCCACCAATGTGCAACTTTCAAATGAGAGTCATGGATAATGATCCTTTTGGGTGGATTCTATCCAAACCAACTACATCTTTGCTTTACCTCTGCATCATTGTACATGGTATTACTCCCTCATGGAACTCTTTAAAATACACAATTCATTTGTATTGTTAAAGATATAACTATCCTTTAATCAAAGTCAAAATGACTTGTTATATCTTGCAACATTAATTTTCCACACACTTACAAAGTGTTCCCAAGATTTTTATCATCCCCATATTTCTCCTTAATTATTTCAAACTCTTCCCCTTATACCTAATGCATGTGTTATTTTGACCAATTTATCTACTTTGTGCTTTATAACAAAACAATAACCACATACGTTATTTATCCAGTTAACATGACATTAATTCAATTTCATTTGTATATTGAGAAACTTCAAAGCATGATAATATGTGTAGATTACAAAATTCCTTAGACATCAAGCAATGTATTTCGTGTTTTAACACTTGACCAAGTGTATAAATCACTTCATTATACATTGATAACTTGTCTCATTCTTTTTCAATGTTTAATAAATTTTTTTATAATAAATTGATTTTTTTTACTCAAAACTATAAGTCAAAAACTAATTCATTGGTAGCTGAACTTACAAATTAAAAAAACTTATTTATTAACATAGGGAAGGTTTTCTTCATCATAATGTGTCGGCCAACATTTTTACTATAACCAATATTCTTCTGATCTTCTCTGTTAATAACAATCGGCAGGTGGGCTCACAAGGGAATCCTGCCTCACCAGGGAATAAAAGCAAGTGGGTTCCTCTGTCCATGCACTTGGATTAAAAGGGGCGCAGATATGCCGCTGGCTTTGCTGACAGATCACGTCCAAGCACCTTTTTCATAAGACTGTATTCCCTTAACTGATGTGGGCAGGCTTTTTAAAACTTGGTATTGTACAATTTATCTAATGGATGTTGTATGCTTCAACATAAAAAAGGAGAGGAATTGATACTTGTTCTTATTTTGGAAAAAAAAGATTGATAAAAAAGGATGGAGAGTTGTTTTTATTTTGGAAATGGATGGATTTATTTTGAAAATGGAGGGAGAGTGGAAGATTGAAAGGAAAGATGAAGAGTTGTTTTTATTTTGGAAAAGGATGGAAGGTGAAAGATCGGAAAGTGAGATACATTTTATTTTTATTTTTATCTTTTATTATTTAATAATTTAATTATTTTAAAATAAATATTTATAATTATTATTAATAATACTAAAATTTTAATATCAGTAAAGTTAAGATATCAAAAATTAATACAATAGATCTCTTACAAACACTTGTAATAGTTCTCCAAATAAATTATTACTCACCAACACATTATATTTCTATCCCTATAATGTAAAACACCCATTTCTAAAAACAACAAAAGCGATGTGCTAATTGATGAGCAAGTCAAGATAAAATGTTCATTATACATTTTAGTGTATTCACCAGCTGTTACTTAAGTGGTTCCTCAAACAAAGGATTTAAATAAGATAGTGTTAACATTAAACTCACTCCCTCTATGGAATTACAGCGCCTCAAAACATATTTGGTAAAGCACTTTCAGTAAAGAAAAATCTGAGCCAAAAAGCAACTGATAAAACTGCCCTCATTCAACGTTAATTTTGTATATGTTAATACAATGATCAGCTCAACAAAACCAAACACCGGGCCACAGATGATAAACTGTGAATTTAATAGAAACCTATTTCTATACCATTGAAAGCTTGAGTTTATCTTGACTTTACATTTAAATATTTCAGGGCATGACCAAATTCAACGGTGAACTTTTCTCTGCACTGAATCTGCAATCAAGATAAGGATGTCCACTAAAATATAATGAATTGAAAGCTTGACTTTATCTCGATTGTACATTTAGATATTTCAAGGATACGGACAAATTTAATGATAAACTTTTTTCCATATTAATCCAATGCACTGAATAACATATTACATGTAATATGTTATAACATATAAGAATTTGCAATCCAGATAAGAATACCTGCTAAAATATAATATGAAGAACTAATTATAACAACATGATGTACAAAAGTTGGCTTGTTGTGATTTAAGATGAAACTGAAGCTCCACAATTCATATGCTCCTACAAGGCATATGCTCCTCATGGAAGTTCCACAATTCAGCAAAATAAACTGATGGTCCTACAGGGCATATGCTCCTCATGGAAGTTATATCCCAGTTTTGAATGAAGTTGACCATTTTTGGACCCATTTGAAGACAACTTTAAATATACCAATGGCCTGTGCAAAAATTGTCTCATTGTGCTTTAAGATGAAGCTCCACAATTCAGAAAATTAAACTGATGGTCCTACAAGGCATCTGCTCCTCGTGGAAGTCATATCCAAGTTTTGAATGAAGTTGACCATTTCTGGACCCATTTGAAGACAAATTTAGATGGGCTGGACACTGTCTGCACTGCAAACTTGCTGTGCTTCAGTCCAGCGGCGTCGTTGTCTTGGTCCCGCTACAAGACAGACAGCTGAAGAATATTGGTTCCAGCCAATATTAGATCCACAATTGACAGGAATCTTACTGGATTAAAACTAGACCATAAACAAATTCGTATGAAAGAGTTTCAGTTCAACTAGTATATTTGTCAGACCGCCATGTGCAAACAAATGGAGTGTCTGCTTGTTCCACAATATTTAATTGCTTTGAAATATCCACCATCCTTTTTTAGATGTAGGGCAATCATGCAAAAATCTATTTGCCATCTCCCTCTTCATAATAAATGATATCATAACTAATACCATAGACAGCTTTTGTAAGATTGTACCAACTATAAAATATTGCAGATAAGTCTTCAAGGGAACACCCTGTATTTCAATACCAGATTTAAAATAAAATATACTTAAAAATATCAGTGTGTAATAAATAGGAAATTAAATTAAGTAATTTGGTTAGTTAGTTTGAATGGCTGAAGTTTATGTACAAGATATCTAGATCGCTTCTTTGGATGGTTGTTATCAATCTCTTAAAAAGGTGTTAAATCTAAATTTTATCAATTATATATCAAAATTTATAAAATTAAAATGATAATTTTGAGTGTACTTTTTTTTAAGTAAAATTGTGTAATTTTTTATTATGTACATTTTCATTAAATCATGTTTTGATAAAAAAAATGTATTAAATCATGTTTTGATAAAAAAAAATGGGAGTAAAAAATAGTTATGAATAATTTTATTCATGTTACATATAAATACATCAAGCTTTGGTTTAAGATAGATACTTCATAGTGATAAATTGTTGAGAGGATATCTCAACCACACATTAAAATAGGATCTAACTAGTTGGAGAGAACCTCTCATGTCCAACTAGCTTTAACAACATCCTGATTTTTAGAAGTAAACATATCACACGCCCACAGTCTACCTGGGATTTCAACTCGACTTGGCGCACCTAAGTCACCTGGCACATGGGGCCATGCGGCACGACAATGTTTCCAACTCGACGATTCAACCAAACTGAGAGTGCTTCACCTAAACTATGCCTCTTCACTCAAGGTCTACCCATATCTACGCCTTGAGCTACTTGTCGAGTCAAATCACTTCACTCAACTCTTGTAACCAAGGCACACACCCAATCATGCCCTTTGCAACACTCACACACCTATACAGTTATATAGTTCTATACTTAGTCAATTATGTAACCAAAGAACATGTGAACATACATACAAGAGAAGGGGCACAAAGATAATGTTGGGCAGCACCATAGGTGCCTAACACCTATACACTTGGTATACAAGATGTTTACAACAAATACAATACAAGAAAAGAGAACTCAAATTGTTTACGTAAGTTACAATGCCTTGGCCAAGTCGACCAACTTTCCTACACCACCGCACACCTATGTTCTCCTTTCCATACCACAACCTTAGCTCATGTCACTGTCTGTTGCAATACTTCTCACCATCACGCACACTACTTAACTTCAAGACCATCATGTCAGTCAAACTCACCTCAAGATAACTCACCCCAACTCTAACCACAGAGTCTCCTCAAGGCAACACAAGTCATCCTATGTGGAGCAACTTGGCTCCTTGGGGGAGTTCACCCCTCTCTTACTGAATCTGCCTCAAATGACTTGTTTTTGTTCTACCCGAGTTGTGTCTTGGCTCATCCCAACTCTTTCATATATATGTGCCTTCTATGTCTCACGAATCGTCGCACTGTCTAGCATGTAAGTCGGGACGACTCACCAACACATCGCATGGGTCTGCCTAAGTCATGATATGTCCACCAACTCTCCTTTCAATTGGGTCAGTGCATCCCAATCCATCCTATTTACACAATTTGGCCTCATCCTATGCCTTAAGAAACCCCATCATCCACAATGCTTTGTCTACACATCATGCCCAAGGAAGGCGTGTTCCCAAGAATAATTCCCAACAAGTGCATATGTGATCATGATCCGTGGAAACTTGTACCTGAAGAAAACTCATCAACCCTTCCCAACCTCCAAGTGCAGAGTTCCCAACTTGCCCAATCCATATGTGTCTCGAATCACCTTCTCAAGTCACTTAGCCAAGTTTGCACCCTCATGGTGTGTCCAATGTAGCCAATATGTGGCACAACTTGTCCAACCACAAGTGTGCTTCTCTGTCCAGTTCGCTAGGGAACCCCAACATCCACACCTTTCCTTCCCCTCAAGAAATTCATATCGATCGAGCAGAGGTGTTGCATGATGTTAAGCCCTAGACAAAACTCCATGATATGTAGCAAACCCCTTATTATGACCTAGATAGTGAATTATTACATTTATAGTAAATTATAATTGTATGTCAGCTAGAACCCTTCTTTGCACCCTTGTCTCATATATATATATATATATATATATATATATATATATATATATATCAAGGAGATCTAATTATTCTGATCATCTTATCTCATCTCATATTGTGTTGAAGTTCATATCTTGTATAAGAGGTTTCACCCTCGAAATTAGTGAATTTTATTGATTTCTTATCATTTTCAAGGCTTGGGTCATCCTCTTCACCAAGGGTTTTACATCCTCCCCAACCAAAATTTGTTTCCATCCTGGAAACACCCACAAAATATATCATCTCTGAGTCTCTTTCCTGAACTCATGCCCCCATTCGCAACTTTGTCTGCTAGAAACCCCAAGTTTCCTTGTGAATTGGAAACCCCAAATTTTCACCAAAGTGGAAACCTCAGAACACGGGAGATGGAAACCCCAAATTTCCAAACTCTATGCAATCATCCACAACGATGCACAACCATCTACATTGCTCTTCACCTAAATTTGTATGCAACCAATCTACCTGCTACCTTGGAAGGAAGTCTCATCCCCAACTCTATCTACAATTCCCAAACTACCATTTCCTCTACTACTACGACAATCACACTATGTCCTACTGCTACTACTATTGTCTCCACCATTGTCGTCGTCTCAACTAATGCAACTTCAAACAAAACACCAAAAATACCTAAGTTTTGAACTCCCATGAACTACTACTGCATCTTAACTTCAACCATCTTCAACATGTTTCCGCACACAGAATTATCCCATGCCTTGTACTGATTGGGTAGTTAATCCAATTATCATTCCCAAATCATGAGAATGTACTTCCTCATGTCCAAACATAGTTTGTTTTGTCTACATATTCGTCACTTTTTCCAACTCAAAGACTAAGGCAAGTGTCCAATTTTTCCTCACTACTACCAATGTCCAATCTATGTTAAGGAGATCATCCGCAATGCCCAAGTCCTGCACATCAAACCTATTGGCACATCCATACTTCGACCTCTTTGTCATGCTCTTGTGAACTAACTCTCTGAGTGTTGAACTGCCATGTTCGGTCCTTGAGAATGCACAACATGCAAAAATTTGTCCACTTCCTTTCATAATTCGATCCATCTGCACAACAACCTTGGACGAAGGTCACCCCTCACCTTGTTGTATTGTGAAGTCACTCCCAGCCAAAATCATCTACGAAAAATTGACTCCACTGCTCACCTCATGGTAGTTAACCAATATGCTACCATCACACATGGTCTGTGACACATCTAAGTCTATGAAGATTCAAGGAAATCACCATGTGTATGTTCTCCACACATCCAACCAACTTCGCCATTGCAACTCAACCTACTATCATGTCTTCAATCTTGGATCCCTTGGTTGAATTCTCTTATCTTCTTCATCTGTGTCTTCCTTTAGATATGGAATGTCCCATCCACTCCAAGTATTGCACGTATAGACTGCCTTTTCCCCATTACTTCAATCCACCAAGCCATGTTGTTGCATCCCCCTCTCAACTTCTTGAAATAATCAAGCTTCACACTCAACCATGCTTCCCAAAACAAGAAAAATGCCCATGCCCAAGTAACCTCTCCATGTTTCAATATGCTTGTCCGCACAATCCTCCAAACCAAGGAAATTCTTCAACTAACCTCCTTCCATCAAGTCACATTTGTGCAACTCAACGTCTGCAATGAGCGTGGCCAATTCAACCACACCCATCAAATGCCTCAACAAACTATCCTAAGCATTCTAAGTCAAATGAGCCACTTTCCAAAGAGCGATGTCCATCGCCTTCTTTCCAAAAATAGGTATGTCCAATCCAATACTCTTGTTGACTTCAACCAATGATCCTCCAATGATCTTCAAGCCCACAATCACTCATGAAGTTTTCAAGGGCATTATGCCCCATCTGATACAAGTTTTCAAGGAGCATTATGCCCCATCTAATGTCCCATACCAAATATGGAAGAGCACCACCCAAGTCACTTGTTCTACTACATTCTACCCATTCAAATCGATTGTAAACATTTCTCGATCAACTTCTTTAATATCTTCATCCATAGTTGGAACACAATTGTCTTGCCCCTGGAAGAGTTTCATACTCTGGACCATTTTCGTGATTCTCATGTTATCACAAGAATCAATGACTCCATCCAAGGCACTCACACACCAAGGTGCCTCATCCATCCTCTTGACCTTAGCATGTTTTAGGCCTCACTAACTACTTCATTGCAACAATCCCTCCAATAAACCCTATCAAAGAGTTAGGCAACTTCTCAAGCCATCTCCATGGTCGCACCCAAATTTTCCTCAGTCCAGCACCAGACTCGTCCAAATAGGTCACCCCAAGCTCTCCTTTACATATTCACCCATGTCAAGGAATCCAAAAATGCTCTATGACTCCTTTGAAATCTACACCACTTGGGCCACTCCCAATTCTATTAATTTTAAGCATGGAAACAAGTTGCACTTGAACCACCAAGTCACATGAATTCCCTATAAAGAAATCACTGCAACACTTAGGAATGCAAAGAACTTAAAAAAATCATACCTTGCACAAGAACACCCTTGGCTGCACCCATGGTTCAAGTTTATTTCCTCAGGCCTACTACTCACCCAAGCCAAAAAATGTTCACACAAACTCACCTCAGTCGCCTTCCACAACTATACAAGATTGTTATAGTTCCTTTATTGTGACTCAAGTCTGAGCCCGTCCATCCACTTCAAAAATAACCTAATTCACAAACTCTCCTTGCATTCATCCCATTCACCTCCCATCGTTCTGGGCAACTCCATCCTTGGTTTCCTACTACACCATGGTGCCATGACCATGTTTTCATGATATTTCAAGCCTCTTTGTTGCTAACCAACCCATCCAACTCTGTGAAGAGTCACCTCGTCTAAAGGTTGAATTTGATTTAAATTTCTCCTCACAACCCATATTGACTTGACTATCATTCTTGGTGATACTTGGCACAAAGATGTCATGATGGAGTGCACCTGGACTTACTACCTTCAAGTATATGACCAAAACTTTGTGATGTTTCTCTAGGTCATGTTAATTCTATAGATGCTCAACTACACCCAAGTTCCTCAACTCGTCACATGACTAACTACCCTACCTAGGACCGTCCACTCCCTCTACAACACAAAATTTCCCTAGCTCCACAACCAACTATTGCTAAAATTGTTTACAAATATTCTTAGTCTACTTTATCCAAAGCATGGCAAGGCCTTGGAGTTTCACATGTCCCAACTCATTGTGTTACTTTATGGCCATCTATCACTTGGAAACCCTTTGCATGATCCATTTTCATGTTCTAATTTTTTTCTTGTCCAATGGAACGCCCAACCTACCGGGGAGTCAATCCAACAACCCCAACTTTTCATGAACTTAGCTATGATATTCTATGATACCAACTATCATACACCCACAGTTTTCCTGGAATTTCAACTCAACTTGGTGCACCCAAGTCACTTGACACCTGGGGTCGTGCAACACCATGATGTTTCCAACTCAGTGAGTCAACCAAATTGAGAGTACTTGTCTCGGACTACACCTCTTCACTCAAGGTATACCCATAAATGTGCCTTGAGCTACTTGGTGAGACAAGTCACCTCACTCGACTTTTCAACCAATGAGCATGCCCAACCATTCCCTTTGCAACAATCACACTCTTATAAAATTATATAGTTCTATACTTAGTCGATTATGCAACCAAAGAACATGCATACAATAGAAGAGGCACAAAGTTAATGTTGGGTGGAACCAGAGGTGCCTAACACTCATACACTTATTATACAATATTTTTACAACATATACAATACAGGAAGAGAGCACTTAGCTTGTTTACTTAAGTTACAATGCCTTGGCCAAGTCGACCAACTTACCTACACAACTACACACCTATGTTGTCCTTGTTTTTCCGCAACTGAGCTCATCTCACCATCACATACACTACCCAAATCCAAGATCATCATGTCGACCAAACTCACCTTAAGAGAAATTGTCCTAACTCTAACCATAAAGTATCCTAAAGGGAGAAAAAATCATCCTAAGTGGAGTGACTTGGCTCCTCGAGGGAGCTCACCCCTCTCTGCCCAAATCTACGTTAGATAAGTTATTGTTGTTCTTCTTGAGTTGTGTCTTAGCACGTCCCAAATGTACCATATATGTGTGCCTTCTCTACCTCAGGAACTTTCACACCTTCTGGCATGTAAGTTAGGCCAACTCACCAACTCATCACATGGTTCCACCTAAGTCATGACATGTCCACCAAGTTGGTCGTCGATTAGGTCCTCTCACCCCAACTCATACTCTCACACAAGTCGGTGTCTCCCTATGCCTTAAGCAACCTCATCTTCTGCAATGATTTGTGTTGGATTATTGAGAGGGGGGGTGAATCAGTAATAGAGAAATTTAACCATTTTTCACCATAAAATGAAAGTGTTATATCAATGTAGCATTATCATCCAATAGTTGTAGAGTAAATAAGAAATGAACAACTGAGAAATCAAACACATACACAATACACCAGTGTTTTACATGGAAACCCAAAGCGGGAGAAAACCACATAATGTTTTTTCTTATATGTCTTTAAGAATTACATTCAGTGGAAGCACCAACTTCCTTTTTTTTCCAACTGGAACTGGAAGGAGGTTCCAACCCCCTAGTTTCTCAGGCTACAACCTGAGGGAAGCTCCAACTCCCCAATTCTCTGGCTACAAATAGAAGGAGGCTACAACCCCCTATGTTATCTGGATACAACCGGAAGGTGGCTACAACCACCTGTCCTTGCCCCATCCAACCGCCCTAACGTATATGTATAATGATGAAACCACTGTCACACTATCACTGTGAGATATATTGTTGTAAACATGTACCAATCAACCTACACCAAACAACCTGTACTAATAACCTAAACCATGCATCAACCATGCATCAGCCTGTACCTCAACTTGTAATCAACTTGTACCATAAACAAGTGCATCAACCATGCACCAACCTATACCAAACAACCTATAATAAACATGTACCATAAACAAGTGCATCAAACATGCACCAACCTTAGAAAGCATCATCAAAAGAATTTATCCTCCCTTGAATTTCGACCTTCTTTACTTCACCTTCCCTATGAAATTCAGCTTAGATATCCTTTGGTTACCCTAGTCACTTGTAGATATTCAGTATGTTCAAGTGTGATTAAAATGAGAGAGATTTACCTCTTATTTATACTTTCAGGTAGCTTCCTCAAGGGGTTACCTTTTAACCATCTTAACCCACTTTCCTTATTTTAGGGTTAACCCACTTCTAACCACTTGTCAACATAGTAATTTATGCATTAACTTTATTATTTAAATAATTTATTTTGTATTCACTTTGACTTATAGTACACTCATCTCTTCACTTCATTATTTACCTTCTAAAATCTCTTAAACCACTTTGACTATGACCTTTTGGGGCTTCTAAATGACTCATGAGGGTTCTCCAACTTCACATGACCATAACTCTCTAACCGTGAGGATTTATGTGATGTTCCACATACCATCAAAAATGGCATGACATGTACTATCCATATAGAATATTCTTACCTACAAATATATCAAAACTCATACCATTATCCATCAAACAAAATTAGGTCCATTACCCAAACCTTTGTGCTACCAGACTTTCTCCAAGGGTTGAAATCAATCACTAAGGGTTGACATCAATATACAATATCACTATCCAATGGTTGACATCAATGAAAACCAACAATCCATACCAATTGTCCATCAACCTAAGCCAATTGTTTGACAATCTCCCCCTTTGGCATTGATGGAAGCACCAACATTGATGGAAACACTTAGTCGTGATAACAGTCATGCTTATACTCCTCATCAATGTTTCTATCTCTCCCCCTTTGACATCAATGGAAAAGGGTATCTCCCTTTGGGGCTTCTCCCCATGACTGAACTCTCCTTGGGTTGCTCCCCTTGTCTACATGCCTTTGTGCTCTCTCTCCAAGCATTTCTATCCTACATCTGATAAATATCTCCCCCTTTGTCATTAATGGAAAATGTATCTTTCCATCTGAGGTTGCTCCCCCTAACTGAACTATCCTTGGGGATACTCCCCCTGACTGAACTCTTTCTGAAACTGATCCCCCAACCTGAATTGTCCTCTTTATGGTGCTTCCTCGTGTAAATCTAAGACATATAATATAAGCATTCAAAAGCATTCATTTTGGAGTAGAAATTACTCCGATTCTTTGGAGAAAATACTTAAAGGCTTCCCTTGAAAGAGGTTTTGTAAAGATGTCTGCCACTTCTTCTTTTGTGCCCACATATTCAACTCTGATGTTCTTCTCTGCAACCTGTTCTCGTAGAAAGTGATACTTTATTGGAATGTGATTCTTCTTGGAGTGCATCACTGGGTTCTTTGAGATATTGATGGCATTTGTATTATCACAATAGATTGGAATGGGCTCATCATACTCAACCTATATATTTATGTCAAATTTTGTTTCATCCATAGAACATGAGTACAACATCATGTTGTTGCAATATACTCTGCTTCGACTGTAGATAAAGATACTGATGATTATTTCTTGCTTAGCCAAGATACTAAACACTCACCTCAGTAGAATGTTGCTCCACTCGTGCTTCATCGGTCATCAATGCAACCTGCCCAATCTACATCTATGTAGGAAATAAGTGATATATCATTTTCTTTTGGATACCATAATCAAAACTCTTTTGTTCCTTTGATATATCTGAAAATCCTCTTTCCTACTAAGAAATGTGATTCCTTTGGTGCTGCTTGAAATCGTGCCACCTGTCCAACTGCCTGCATTACATCTGGTCTAGATGTTGTCACATATAGTAAGCTACCAATCATTGACTTGTATTTCCTCTGGTATGTAGACTTTGAATCATCATCTTTTCTCAACTTGCAACTGGTTTTCATATGAGTGGTAATTGGTTTTTAATCTTCCATTCTGAACCTATTTAGCATTTCTCTGATATACTTAGTTTGAGAAATAAAAATTCCTTGGTTTCTTTGACATAT
>SNQJ01S0068924.1:0-38296 GCA_010110895.2 Picea sitchensis
ACTAATAATTAAACTGAGAAATGCAATAACAACTAAATTCATGAGCATAGGGACATAGAAACAAAAAGAACCATAAGACCCATGTCACCAATGATGAGGCTGATCTATTAGTGAAATAATACACCAAGAAGAAAGGGGACTATAAGTCCCTTCTTCCTCCAAGGGAGGGCTCTTAGACCCCCACTAGCAAGCTCTTCTTACAACAAAGACAAATGGAAAATGATGAAAGAACTCTTTGCAAATCCACTCAATGGGTGAGGTGGATTTCCCAATGCAATGGTGCAAATCTACTCTTGACAAGGATGGAGTCCCCAAGAGAATAGTGGCAGCATAACATTACTTTGAATTCCTTGAAAAATGAAGTGCATCCATGGCCTTTTTATAGAATTTCTTTGAGCTATTGTTCAACTAGTTTGTAGTGTGAAAAGAGGTTAATTAGGGCATTTCTACGTCTTTGACCAGCCATCCAGTCGAATCCAGTCCAGATTTGAGGGTCAAATCGGCTTGGGAGCTGAACCATAAGTGGGTGGGAGGCCGACCACTCTCATAAATGCGTCGTTTAGCAGGTGCGCGACTTTTTGCGATAACAGACGCGCATCGTGCGCATGTGTGCAATTTGTGTGTTCATGTTCCGTGCATGTGCGCGCGCGCCAAGTGTCTTCATAGCGCTCTTCAATTTTTCACTACTTTGTATAGTTTTTAACCCTTTTATGAAATGATTTGGTGTTAATTCAGGTCCATGGATGACTTCATCACTGTTTGACGATGTTGAGTTCTTGTAACCATATGCGGACGAAATTTCAGTGATAACAACCACAAAAAAAACAACAACGTCGTCCATAGCAACAACAATAATTTAGGATTGTTCAACATAACAGACCAGGATCATAGACTATTAGGCCAACAACTTCTACTTTGGGTACCAAGATCACTGGAGCGAAGAATGGATGTTGGACATGTGGAGAGCCACATTACCAACGATATTATCTGGTTGAGAAGGCCAGAGTGGCTGGATCATCAGGACTCACTATAGTTGGAGATTTGGGCAAGGCCCACATGATACATGCAATAGTGAACAACCACCAGGTTGATCACCAGTTCACTGTGCTTGAGACGTCAGGTACGATTTTCGATCAATATTTTAGTATTTTGATAGATCTATGAGCTATAGAGAGAGATTTATTTCTAGTGCAACGCTTAAGAGAATTAAGGTAAAGGCATTTGACCAGGATGAGTTTAGATACATAGAAATGACAATGGGTGCGAAGCAGAAAGTTGGAGGAAATGTTATGGACTATAGCATTAAGTTAGGTGATTTTGTAATGAAGGCCGAACTAAATGTCACGATCTTAGGATATTATGACATAATGATTGGCATGGAATGGTTGGAATCAGATGATGTGATAATTAACTTCAAGACAAAACGGTTAAGTTTGACAAATGATTTGGGATAGAGTAGAGTGGTTGTAATAAGAAACCAGAGAGTGTCTCCGAGGTTTATTTCTTCCCTACAATTAAAAAAAAATATGTGCAAGGGGTGTAAATTATACGCCATCTTAGCGCTAAATAAAAAAGGGGACACAAAAGGACTAGAAAATATTCATGTAGTATCAAAGTTTGCCGATGTGTTTCCTGAGGAATTTATAGGTTTTCCACCAGAAAGAGAATTGGAGTTTATAATAAACCCAAAACCTGGAATGAAACCGATTGCAAGAAATCCAAACCGGATGTCGACGCCAGAATTGTAGGATTTGAAAATGAAATTGAAGGAGTTGTTGGACTTGGGACTTATACATCCAAGCGTATCATCGTGGAGTGCACCAGTTATTTTTTGTGAGAAAGAAGGATGGATTGTGGAGACTTTGTATTGACTATCGTCAATTGAACAAATCGACGATCAAGAACCAATATCCATTTCCAAGGATTGACGATTTATTTGATCAGATGAAGGGAGAAACTGTGTTTTCTAAGATCAACTTGAGATCAGGATATCACCAGTTATGGATCAAAGAGGAAGATATCCCTCATACCACATTTGATGCAGGAGCATCGCCGACTCATCAAGCGAGCCAGCACAGAAGCGGAAGACAGCTGGACAAGCAGCATAAATTTTGAAAATGCTTTGGGACTGTTGAGCAAATCTTAAATGAGTCATTTAAGAAGAGGCGCCTTTGTACATTGTAAATGGACCTTGAGTGGATAGCTCTCGTCCTTTAGTAGATAGACGACATTTAATATAGTTAATGCTGGTAGATAGGATTTTAATTCATAGACTAGACAACTTAGAAAGCAGGAGGGAAAACGGATATAGACACCCTCATTGTATCATTGTAACATTAGCCTGAGCATAGAATAGAAGCAGGAGGAGAACAAGAGCATGCAGAGAGCTGTATAAAGAACACCCATGTACTGATATTTGAATTAATAGAAGAAGATTTGATTCAAATTCATGGTTTGTGTTATTCTCTGTGTATTGATGTTAATATGCTCATGAATGTTTGATTCCTGTCATACATCTGCTTTTACATGTTGTGTATGTGATTTCATGTGTGAATTGAAATCTGAGAGAAGGAAGGAATGAGTTTCAATTGTTTCTCTATTTGAGCCAAGAGATTCCTACAAGGAGTGTAGTCGAATTGTCCGCAAGGAATGCGTTGACAGAGGGTTCATTAGGGATAAATTTTGTTCTCATTCATCCCAGAAGGTGTAGTTGGGCACAGAGGAGTCGTGCAAGGAGTGCAAAGGCCAGGTGAAGTTCAGGGTTGCGAACTTGAGCGAGAGATGTAAGACTATTGTTGTAGGTGTGTGTAGAGTCGAGTGACTTCGTCACTTGGATGTATTGAAGGGTTTCCGCAAGGAGTGCGCGCAAGGAGTCTTTTCTAAGGCTCAAAGTCATAGAAAACCTAAAGAAGGAAAGACCTTTGAGTTGTCGAAAGACAGTGCAGTGAAATTGTGTCTGGAAGGTTGGTAAGAAGTGTCGCAGGTTGGCGATTAAGCGGACGAGCTCTGCGGAGGAACACTTAGCCACTCCGTGGATTTCAGAAGGAAGAACGGATGGTCGAAACTCTCCGAGGAGATTTCGCGAAGTTCTGAGGGCCGTTAGATCTCGCGGAGGTGCAAGGAGGTTACAGCGTGAACATCGGAAGGTTTAAATCTCAGGTGGGGCAGAGTCGTCGATTCGCGTCACAAGGACCATCAGATCTACACGTGATATCGTGTATCGAGGATTCGCGAGTCGAAACTCCAAGTTGTTGCAATGAGAATTGCGATCTCGCGATCCGTGATATCCGAACGAGCCCAGAACCATCCATCGTTTGGGACGCGTGTCAGAGGATTTGAGGAAATCGGAGTTCGGAGCATCAGAGATTTCGAAGGCAAGAAACTCTTGCAGTTTGGAATCGCGATCCGCGATATCCCAACGGGGTAGCAGTGTGTGGGCCATAGGAGTTAGTGGAGTACAGGTGGCGTACCATATCGGGGATTGGGAAAAGGCAAGTCTTGAATCCATTGACATCAGGATTTGCGATCCCGCGAATTCCGAAATCCCGATAGAAGTGACGGGAGGTGGGAAAGTTAACTCGCGCGTGCACGTCGGAGTTTCGTCATGTCGGGTATCGGAAGTCGGCAAATCAAAGTGCTTGATATCGTGAATGGAAAAATCACGATAAGGAAAGTTCCGACTGGGGAAAGTCACCGTTGACTGGCCATCGGGTCTCAGGGATTCGAGAGCCTAGTGATCGACCTTAGACATCGTGAAGTCGCGAGTCCTGATTTCTCGATAAGTAAAGCAAGGGGAATCGTGCGAAGAGATCTGTGGGTGCAGATTTTCCCGATAGGGAAATAGAAGAGCTATTCAAGAGCTCTTCGAGCCAAAANAGAAAGACTCTTTTCTTTCTGTAGCAGAGAAGGAGAATTCGCCATGCCGCCAAGGAGAGACATACAGTCACCTGATCCAGAGGATAGAGAGGTGCGAAGAAGAGGCAGGCAGGTGACCAATCCAGAAATGGAGAGACAGATGCATGATCTCCAGGCAAGAATCGAAGACATGGAGACAGCGCAAAGACGCACAGCCAGTGCAAGGGATCTCAGTGATTCCGAGAGTGAGATAGAGGTTGAATGCGAAGAGGAAGTTGCAGCCGAGGATGCAGTGAATGAAGGCCTAATTAAAGCCATTGCCAGGATGGGTGCGAAGGCAAAGATGGACATTCCAGTTTACGAGGGAAATCTGGATGCAGAAGAGCTTCTAGACTGGATTAGAGCTCTTGACACTTACTTTGACTATGAAGATATCGAAGAGGACAAGAAAGTCAGGCATGTTGTCACGCGTTTAAAAGGACATGCAGCATTGTGGTGGGACGAGCTACAAGCTGACAAACGCTGCAAGGGCAAGCAGAAAATCAAAAGCTGGGACAGGATGATCGCGAAGATGAAGGCGAAATTCATCCCGAGAGACTATCATATTACTTTGTTCAAGAGGATGCAGAACCTGAGACAGAAGCTGATGACAGTGAAAGAATACACTGAGGAATTCTATCGACTGAACATCAGGGTAGGTCATCGGGAGAGCGATGATGAGAAGGTTGCTAGATATCTGAATGGTCTGAGATACAACATTCAGGATGAGATGAGTATGGTAACCATCCGAATGGTGGAGGATGCTTATCAGATGGCTCTGAAAGCTGAAGAGAAGATGAGCCGTAAGCAAGGTCAGCGAGGACAAGGCAGGAGCCATCTCAGAGGCAAGGCACTTGCCCAAGAAAGAAACCAAAAGCCCAAGGAGGAATGGAAGAAACCTCAGATTCGTGCAGAGAGAGGTGGAACCTCACAGCGGGGGCCATATGTTGAACAAAGAGGGAAGCATAATGAGCAGAGAGGAGATTATGCTGACGCAAACACTTTTCCTCGTACTAGAGGTAGAGGAAGATGAAGAGGTGGAGTCATCACATGCTTCACATGCGGAAAGAGTGGGCACAAGTCTTACGAGTGTCCAGAGAATAAGAAGGACATCGAAGAATCTCACATCACCGAGGCATGATGTTGAGGCCGAAGGCCCAGAAGGTGGAAGGTCGTTGATGATGCGTAAAGTTCTCTTAACACCTGAGAAAGAGGTGGAAAGTTTAGTCCAAAGGACCAGACTTTTCAGAACAACTTGCAAGACCAAGGATAGGGTGTGCAAGGTCATTGTAGATAGTGGTAGCACGGATAATCTCATATCTACCGAGATGGTGGAAAAACTGGAGCTGGAGACAACTCATCACCCGATCCCATACAGAGTTTCGTGGCTACAAAAAGGACACCAGGTAACTGTTACTAAACAATGCTTGGTTGAATTCAAGATAGGACGATATAATGATAAGATTTTATGTGATGTCATTCCTATGGATGTATTTCATCTATTGCTGGGCAGACCATGGCAATATGACAGAAATGTGATTCATGACGGGAGAATGAACACATATACCCTGGAAAGGAATGGGAGAACCCATATGTTTCTTTCGATAAAGGATAAGGAGGTGAAACTAGAGGTAAACAACACAGTACTTCTCATGAGTGGGAAAGAACTTCTTACTGAGGTGAAGAAAAAAGAGGATCCACAATTCTTTGTGGTCAGAAAGCCGAGAATTGTTCTGACTAGCACAAGAGTGGATGATCTACCAGAGGAGGTTCAAGAACTGCTGGAAGAGTTCGCTGACATTGTGGTGGACGAATTACCTCATTCGTTGCCACCGATCAGGAGTGTGAGTCATCACATTGATCTCATACCAGGAGCCAATTTTCCGAATAAAGCCACATACAAATTAACACCACAAGAAAACGAAGAAGTTAAGAGGCAGGTCCAGGAGTTGTTGGACAAAGGATTGGTCAGGGAAAGTTTGAGCCCATGTGTCGTTCCAACGGTACTCAGTCCGAAGAAGGATGGGGGTTGGAGAATGTGTACCGACTCAAGAGCGATCAACAAGATAACCATCAGGTACAGGTTTCCATTGCCGAGAATGGATGATCTGATGGACTTCTTGAGCGGAGCAAGATATTTTTCAAAGATTGATTTGAAAAGCGTATACCACCAGATTCACATGAGGGAAAGCGATGAATGGAAGACAGCCTTCAAAACCAACGAAGGACTGTATGAATGGCTTGTCATGCCGTTTGGCTTGACGAATGCACCGAGTACCTTTATGAGGTTGATGAACGAAGTCCTGAGAGAGTTCATCGGGAAATTTGTCATTGTGTATTTGGATGATATACTGGTTTACAGTAAATCAGTGGCAGAACACTTGAAGCATTTGGCCATTGTGATGAAGAGGCTATAGCAGGAGAAGCTGTTGATTAACATGAGGAAATCTTCATTTATGAAGACAAAGCTCATTTATCTGGGTTTTGTTATTTCGGCGAATGAGTTGAGGATGGATCCGGATAAGGTAGAAGTGATTAAAAATTGGCCATCACCGAGAAATATTTTTGAGGTGAGAAGTTTTCATGGTTTGGTTAGTTTCTACCGAAAATTCATCAGAAATTTCAGTGGGATTAGCGCAGCGACGATGGATATAGTTAAGAAGCGGCATAAATCTTTTCACTGGTTTGATGAGGCTGAGAAGAGCTTCAATCTGTTGAAGTGGAAGATCATGGAACAACCGATTTTGGTGTTGCCGGATTTCCTGAAGACATTTTAGGTGAAATGTGACGCAAGTGGGTTTGTCATAGGAGCGGTCTTGAGTCAGGAGGACAGACCAATTGCATATTTCAGTGAAAATTTGAATGAGGAAAAGGTGAAATACTCCACATACGACAAGGAATTCTATGCCATCATCCAGGCATTGAAGAAATGGAGGCATTACTTGATCCTGAAAGAATTTGTATTGTACAGTGATAATCATGCATTACAGTTTGTGACTCAACAGGAGAAGTTGAATCAGAAACATGCCAAATGGGAAGTGTTTGTTGTTGCAGGAATTCCAAGTCAAAACATTGGGTTTTGAAAATCTCACGGACATGTACGCAGGTGATCCAGATTTTGGAGAAGCGTATGAAGCAACTGAGAATCTAGTTCTCAGAGATAGAAGCCAATGGATGGACTACATGATCCAGGAAGGGTTGTTGTTCAGAGGCAATCAACTGTGTATTCTGAATTGCTCCATGAGGGATAACTTATTGAAAGAGAAGCACAATGGTGGATTAGAAGGACACTTTGGCCATGATAAGAAATTCGTGAAGTTGAATGAGTCATACTTTTGGCCGAGAATGCGAGCAGATGTCAAGATATTCGTTGACAGATGTAGGATTTGCCAGCATTTGAAGGGGAGGAAGCAGAATGCAGGATTTTATCAGCCATTTCCCATACCAGAAAGACCATGGGAAGCGATAAGTATGGATTTCATATTGGTATTTCCAAAGACACAAAGAGGTGTTGATTCAATCTTTGTGGTAGTGGATAGATTTTCTAAAATGGCACACTTCATCCCATGCCAGAAAACCAGCGATGTGACTCACATCGCGAATCTGTTTTTCAAGGAGGTCATTCGACTTCATGGGTTGCCGAAAAGTATAGTTTCGGACAGAGATACAAAATTCATAGGGAATTTTTGGAGGACCTTATGGAAGAAGCTAGGGACTAATTTGATGTTTAGTTCAACTTGTCATCCTCAGATGGATGGACAGACGGAAGTGGTGAACAGAAATCTGGGAGACTTGCTGAGGAGCTTGGTGACAGAGCACCATAGCCAGTGGGACAATATATTGCCACAGGCAGAGTTTGCATACAACGATTCAGTAAATCAGAGTACAGGAAAGAGTCCATTTCAGGTTATCTATGGGATGCATTCGAGAGGAGTTTATGAACTGAGGGATTCAGAATAGACTGCTACTAGCAGCGCTAGTGCAGAAGAATTTGTTGAGGCGATGAAAGAACTTCACAGTCAGGTGAAGGAGCGATTGCTGAAATCAAGCCAGGAGTACAAGCGTAGAGCAGATCAGCATCGGAGACAACTTCAGTTTGAAGTTGATGATCTAGTTCTGGCACATTTAAGGAAGGAAAGGTTCCCGAGGGGAACATACAATAAGTTGAAAATGAAGAAAATCGGACCATGTAAGGTCTTGAGAAAATTCGGAGAAAATGCTTATGAGATCGAGCTACCAGATGGGGTCGGAATATCTCCGATATTCAACATCTCAGATTTATACCCATACAGGGTTGGAGAAGCAGAGACTGGAGACGAGCAACCATTAGTCCAGTGGATGAAACAATTGCCAGTTGTAGAGAAGCCGCAGATGGAATGCATACTGGACAAGAGAGTGGGTAAGAAGACCAGAAGGAAAGAATACTATGAGTATCTGGTCAAATGGAAGGACCATTCGATCGAAGATGCCAGCTGGGAGACTGAAGCAGAAATACAGAAGCATGGATAGACCGTGCGGGAGCTCATGGACAGGAGCCCATGAAATTTTTCAACCGAGGGAGTATGATGCATTAGCATCGCCGACTCATCAAGCGAGCCAGCGTGGAAGTGGAAGACAGCTGGACAAGTAGCACAAATTTTGAAAATGCTTTGGGACTGTTGCGCAAATCTTAAATGAGTCATTTAAGAAGAGGCGCCTTTGTACATTGTAAATGGACCTTGAGCGGATAGCTCTCATCCTTTAGTAGATAGATGACATTTAATATAGTTAATGCTGGTAGATAGGATTTTAATTCATAGACTAGACAGCTTAGGAAGCAGGAGGGAAAACATATATAGACACCCTCATTGTATCATTGTAACATTATCTTGAGCATAAAATAGAAGCAAGATGAGAACAAGAGCATGCAGAGAGTTGTATAAAGAACACCCATGTACTGATATTTGAATTAATAGAAGAAGCTTTGATTCAAATTCATGGTTTGTGTTATTCTCTGTGTATTGATGTTAATATGCTCATGAATGTTTGCTTCCTGTCATACATTTGCTTTTATATGATGTGTATGTGATTTCATGTGTGAATTGAAGTCTGAGAAAAGGAAGGAATGAGTTTCAATTGTTTCTCTATTTGAGCCAAGAGATTCCTGCAAGGAGTGCAGTCGAATTGTCCGCAAGGAGTGCGTTGACAGAGGGTTCATTAGGGATAACTTTTGTTCTCATTCATCCTAGAAGGTGTAGTTGGGCACAAAGGAGCTGTGCAAGGAGTGCACAGGCCAGGTGAAGTTCAGGGCTGCGAACCTGAGCGAGAGCTGTAAGACTGCTACTGCAGGTGTGCGCAGAGTCGAGTGACTTCGTCACTTGGATGTATTGAAGGGTTGCCGCAAGGAGTCTTTTCTAAGGCTCAGAGTCATAGCAAACCTCAGGAAGGATAGACCTTTGAGTTTTCGAAAGACAATGCAGTGAAATTGTGTATGGAAGGTTGGTAAGAAGTGTCGCAAGTTGGCGAGTAAGCGGACGAGCTCTGCGGAGGAACACTTAGCCACTCTGTGGATTTCAGAAGGAAGAATGGATGGTCGAAACTCTCCGAGGATATTTCGCGAAGTTTCGAGGGCCATTAGATCTCGCGGAGGCGCAAGGAGGTTACGACGAGAACATCCGAAGGTTTTAAGCTCAGGAGGGGCAGAGCCGTCGATTCGAGTCACAAGGACCGTCAGATCTACACGTGATATCGTGTATCGGGGATTCGCGAGTCGAAACTCCAAGTTGTTGCAACGAGAATTGTGATCTCCCGATCCACGATATCCCAACGAGCCCAAAACCGTCCATCGTTTGGGACGCGTGTCAGAGGATTCGAGGAAGTCGGAGTTCGGAGCATCGGAGATTTCGAAGGCAAGAAACTCTTGCAGTTTGGAATCGCGATCCGCGATATCCCGATGGGGTAGCAGTGTGTGGGCCACAGGAGTTAGTGGAGGACAGGTGGCGTACCATAGTGGGGATCGGGAAAAGGCAAGTCCCGAATCCATTGACATCAGGATTCGCGATCCCGCGAATTCTGAAATCCCGATAATAGTGATGGGAGGTGGGAAAATTAACTCGTGCGTGCACGTTGGAGTTTCGTCACGTCGGGTATCGGAAGTCGGCAAATCACAGTGCTTGATATCGCGAGTAGCGAAATCGCGATAAGGAAAGTTTCGACTGGGGAAAGTCAGCGTTGACTGGCCATCGGGTCTCGGGGATTCGAGAGCCCAGTGATCGACCTTAGACATCGCGAAGTCACGAGTCCCGATTTCTCAATAAGTAAAGCAAGGGGAATCGTGCGAAGAGATCTGTGGGTGCAGATTTTCCCGGTAGGGAAATAGAAGAGCTATTCAAGAGTCCTTCGGGCCGAAAGAAGAGAAGATCCTGAAGAGCGGCGTGCCTGCGGGTGCGGCTGCGTCAGAGTGGTATCAGAGCTCAGAAAGACTCTTTGCTTTTTGTAGCAGAGAAGGAGAATTCGCCATGCCGCCAAGGAGAGATAGACAGTCACCTGATCCAGAGGATAGAGAGGTGCGAAGAAGAGGCAGGCAGGTAACCAATCCAAAAATGGAGAGACAGATGCGTGATCTCCGGGAAAGACTCGAAGACATGGAGACAGTGCAAAGACACACAGCCAGTGCAGGGGATCTCAGTGATTCCGAGAGAGAGATAGAGGCTGAACACGAAGAGGAAGTTGCAGCCGAGGATGCAGTGAATGAACGCCTAATTAAAGCCATTGCCAGGATGGGTGTGAAGGCAAAGATGGACATTCCAGTTTACGAGGGAAATCTGGATGCAAAAGAGCTTCTAGACTGGATTAGAGATCTTGACACTTACTTCGACTATGAAGATATCGAAGAGGACAATAAAGTCAGGCATGCTGTCACGCATTTAAAAGGACATGCATCATTGTGGTGGGACGAGCTACAAGCTGATAGACGTTGCAAGGGCAAGCAGAAAATCAAAAGCTGGGACAGGATGATCGCGAAGATGAAGGCGAAATTCATCCCGAGAGACTATCAAATTACTCTGTTTAGGAGGATACAGAACCTGAGACAGAAGCTGATGACAGTGAAAGAATACACTGAGGAATTCTATCGACTGAACATTAGGGCAGGTCATCGGGAGAGCGATGATGAGAAGGTTGCTAGATATCTGAATGGTCTGAGATACAACATTCAGGACGAGATGAGTATGGTAACCATCCGAACAGTGGAGGATGCTTATCAGATGGCTCTGAAAGCTGAAGAGAATTTGAGCCATAAGCAAGGTCAGCGAGGACGAGGCAGGAGCCAGCTCAGAGGCAAGGCAGTTGCCCAGGAAAGAATCCAGAAGCCCAAGGAGGAATGGAAGAAACCTCAGACTCGTGCAGAGAGAGGTGGAACCTCACAGCGGGGGCCATATGTTGAACAGAGAGGGCATCATAATGAGCAGAGAGGAGATTATGTTGACGCAAACACTTTTCCTCGTACTAGAGGTAGAGGAAGAGGAAGAGGTGGAGTCATCACATGCTTCACATGCGGAAAGAGTGGGCACAAGTTTTACGAGTGTCCATAGAAGAAGAAGGACATCGAATAATATCACATCACCGAGGCGCAGAGGCGTGATGTTGAGACCGAAGGCGCATAAGGCGGAAGGTCGTTGATGATGCGTAAAGTTCTCTTAACACCTGAGAAAGAGGTGGAAAGTTCAGCCCAAAGGACCAGACTTTTCAGAACAGTTTGCAAGACCAAGGACAGGGTGTGCAAGGTCATTGTAGACAGTGGTAGCACGGATAATCTCGTATCTACCGAAATGGTGGAAAAACTGGAGCTGGAGACAACTGATCACCCGATCCCATACAGAGTTTCATGGCTACAAAAAGGACACCAGGTAACTATTACTAAACAATGCTTGGTTGAATTCAAGATAGGAGGATATAATGATAAGATTTTATGTGATGTCATTCCTATGGATGTATGTCATCTATTGTTGGGTAGACCATGGCAATATGACAGAAATGTGATTCATGACGGGAGAATGAACACATATACCCTGGAAAGGAATGGGAGAACCCATATGTTGCTTCCGATAAAGGATAAGGAGGTGAAACCGGAAGTAAACAATACAATACTTCTCATGAGTGGGAAAGAACTTCTTACTGAGGTGATGAAGAAAGAGGATCCACAATTCTTTGTGGTTAGAAAGCTGAGAATTGTTCTGACTAGCACAAGAGTGGATGATCTACCAGAGGAGGTTCAAGAACTGCTGGAAGAGTTCGCTGACATTGTGGTGGATGAATTACCTCATTCATTGCCACCGATCAAGAGTGTGAGTCATCACATTGATCTCATACCAGGAGCCAATTTTCCGAATAAATCCGCGTACAGATTAACGCTGCAAGAAAATGAAGAAGTTAAGAGGCAGGTCCAAAAGTTGTTGGACAAAGGATTGGTCAGGGAAAGTTTGAGCCCATGTGTCGTTCCAACGGTACTCAGTCTGAAGAAGGATGGGGGTTGGAGAATGTGTACCGACTCAAGAGAAATCAACAAGATAACCATTAGGTACAGGTTTCCATTGCCGAGAATGGATGATCTGATGGACTGCTTGAGCGGAGCAAGATATTTTTCAAAGATTTATTTGAAAAGCAGATACCACCAGATTCACATGAGGGAAGGCGATGAATGGAAGACAGCCTTCAAAACCAACGAAGGACTGTATGAATGGCTTGTCATGTCGTTTGGCTTGAAAAATGCACTGAGTACCTTTATGAGGTTGATGAACGAAGTCCTGAGAGAGTTCATCAGGAAATTTGTCATTGTGTATTTGGATGATATATTTTTTTACAGTAAATTAGTGGCAGAACACTTGAAGCATTTGGCCATTGTGATGAAGAGACTACAACAGTAGAAGTTGTTGATTAACATAAGGAAATCTTCATTTATGAAGACAGAGCTCATTTATCTGGGTTTTTTTATTTCGGCGAATGAGTTGACGATGGATCCGGATAAGGTAGAAGTGATTAAAAATTGGTCATCGCCGAGAAATATTTTTGAGGTGAGAAGTTTTCATGGTTTGGCTAGTTTCTACTGAAAATTCATCAGAAATTTCAGTGGGATTAGCGCAGTGAGGATGGATACAGTGAAGAAGCGGTATAAATATTTTCACTGGATTGATGAGGCTGAGAAGAGCTTCAATCTGTTGAAGCGGAATATCACGGAACAACCGGTTTTGGTGTTGTCAGATTTCCTGAAGACATTTCAGGTGAAATGTGATGCAAGTGGGTTTTCCATAGGAGCGGTCTTGAGTCAGGAGGACAGACCGATTGCATATTTCAGTGAAAAGTTGAATGAGGCAAAGGTGAAATACTCCACATACGACAAGGAATTCTATGCCATCATCCAGGCATTGAAGAAATGGAGGCATTACTTGATCCCGAAATAATTTGTATTGTATAGTGATAATCATGCATTACAGTTTGTGACTCAACAGGAGAAGTTGAATCAGAAACATGCCAAATGGGAAGTGTTTGTTGTTGCAGGAATTCCAAGTCAAAACATTGGGTTTTGAAAATCTCAGGGACATGTACGCAGGTGATCCAGATTTTGGAGAAGCGTATGAAGCAGCTGAGAATCCAGTTCTCAGAGACACAAGCCAATGGATGGACTACATGATCCAGGAAGGGTTGTTGTTCAGAGGCAATCAACTGTGTATTCTGAATTGCTCCATGAGGGAGAACTTATTGAAAGAGAAGCATAGTGGTGGATTAGCAGGACACTTTGGCCATGACAAGACATTTGCGAAGTTGACTGAGTCATACTTTTGGCCAGGAATGCAAGTAGATGTCAAGAGATTCGTTGACAGATGCAGGATTTGCCAGCATTCGAAGGGGAGGAAGCAGAATGCAGGATTTTATCAGCCATTGCCCATACCAGAAAGACCATGGGAAGCGATAAGTATGGATTTCGTATTGGGATTTCCAAAGACACAAAGAGGTGTTGATTCAATCTTTGTGGTAGTGGATAGGTTTTCTAAAATGGCACACTTCATACCATGCCAGAAAACCAACGATGCGACTCACATCGCGAATCTGTTTTTCAAGGAGGTCATTCGACTTCATGGGTTTCCGAAAAGTATAGTTTCAGACAGAGATACAAAATTCATAGGGAATTTTTGGAGGACCTTATGGAAGAAGCTAGGGACTAATTTGATGTTTAGTTCAACTTATCATCCTCAGACGGGTGGACAGACGGAAGTGGTGAACAGAAGTCTGGGAGACTTGCTGAGGAGCTTGGTGACAGAGCACCATAGCCAGTGGGACAATATATTTCCATAGGCAGAGTTTGCATACAACGATTCAGTAAATCGGAGTACAGGAAAGAGTCCATTTCAGGTTGTCTATGGGATGCAGTCGAGAGGAGATTCTGAACTGAGGGATTCAGAACAGACTGCTACTAGCAGCGCTAGTGCAGAAGAATTTGTTGAGGCGATGAAAGAACTTCACATTCAGGTGAAGGAGTGATTACTGAAATCAAGCCAGGAGTACAAGTGCAGAGCAGATCAGCATCGGAGACAACCTCAATTTGAAGTTGATGATCTAGTTCTGGCACATTTAAGAAAGGAAAGGTTCCTGAGGGGAACATACAATAAGTTGAAAATGAAGAAAATCGGACCATGTAAGGTCTTGAGAAAATTCGGAGAAAATGCTTATGAGATCAAGCTACCAGATGGGGTCGGAATATCTCCGATATTCAACATCTCAGATTTATACCCATACAAGGTTGGAGAAGCAGAGACTGGAGACAAGCAGCCAGTAGTCCAGTGGATGAAACAATTTCCAGTTGTAGAGAAGCCGCGGATGGAATGCATAATGGACAAGAGAGTGGGTAGGAAGACCAGAAGGAAAGAATACTATGAGTATCTGGTCAAATGGAAGGACCATCCGATCGAAGATGCCAGCTGGGAGACAGAAGCAGAAATACAGAAGCATGGACAGACCGTGCGGGAGCTCATGGACAGGAGCCCATGAAATTTTTCAACCGAGGGAGTATGATGCAGGAGCATCACCGACTCATCAAGCGAGCCAGCGCGGAAGTGGAAGACAGTTGGACAAGCAACACAAATTTTTAAAATGCTTTGGGACTGTTGCGCAAATATTAAATGAGTCATTTAAGAAGAGGCGCCTTTGTACATTGTAAATGGACCTTGAGCGGGTAGCTCTCGTCCTTTAGTAGATAGATGGCATTTAATATAGTTAATGTTGGTAGATAGGATTTTAATTCATAGACTAGGCAGCTTAGGAAGCAGGAGGGAAAACGGATATAGACACCCTCATTGTATCATTCTAACATTAGCCTGAGCATAGAATATAAGCAGGAGGAGAACAAGAGCATGCAGAGAGCTGTATAAAGAACACCCATGTACTAATATTTGAATTAATAGAAGAAGCTTTGATTCAAATTCATGGTTTGTGTTATTCTCTGTGTATTGATGTTAATATGCTCATGAATGTTTGATTCCTGTCATACATATTCTTTTATATGATGTGTATGTGATTTCATATGTGAATTGAAGTCTGAGAGAAGGAAGGAATGAGTTTCAATTGTTTCTCTATTTGAGCCAAGAGATTCCTGCAAGGAGTGCAATCGAATTGTCCACAAGGAGTGCGTTGACAGAGGGTTCATTAGGGATAACTTTTGTTCTCATTCATCCCAGAAGGTGTAGTTGGGCACAGAGGAGCCGTGCAAGGAGTGCACAGGCCAGGTGAAGTTCAGGGTTGTGAACCTGAGCGAGAGTTGTAAGACTGTTGCTGCAGGTGTGAGCAGAGTCGAGTGACTTCGTCACTTGGATGTATTGAAGGGTTGCCGCAAGGAGTGCACGCAAGGAGTCTTTTCTAAGGCTCAGAGTCATAGCAAACCTCAGGAAGGATAGACCTTTGAGTTGTTGAAATACAGTTCAGTGAAATTGTGTCTGGAAGGTTGGTAAGAAGTGTCGCAGGTTGGCGAGCAAGCGGACGAGCTCTGCGGAGGAACACTTAGCCACTCTGTGGATTTCAGAAGGAAGAACGGATGGTCGAAACTCTCCGAGGAGATTTCACAAAGTTCTGAGGGTCGTTAGATCTCGCGGAGGCGCTAGGAGGTTACGATGAGAACATATGAAGGTTTAAAGCTCAGGAGGGGCAGAGTCATTTATTCGAGTCACAAGGATCGTCAGATCTACACGTGATATCGTGTATCGGGGATTCGCGAGTCGAAACTCCAAGTTGTTTCAATGAGAATTGCGATCTCACGATCTGCGATATCCCGACGAGCCCAGAACCGTCCATCGTTTGGGACGCCTGTCAAAGGATTCGAGGAAGTCGGAGTTCGGAGCATCGGAGATTTCGAAGGCAAGAAACTCTTACAGTTTGGAATCGCGATCCGCGTTATCCCGACGGGGTAGCAGTGTGTGGGCCACAGGATTTAGTGGAGGACAAGTGGCGTACCATATTGGGGATCGGGAAAAGGCAAGTCCCGAATCCATTAACATCAGGATTCGTGATCCCGCAAATTCTGAAATCCCGATAGAAGTGACAGGAGGTGGGAAAGTTAACTCGCGCGTGCGCGTAGGAGTTTCGTCACGTCGGGTATCGAAAGTCGACAAATCACAGTGCTTGATATCACGAGTAGCGAAATCACGATAAGGAAAGTTTCGACTGGGGAAAGTCAGCGTTGACTGGCCATCGGGTCTCGGGGATTTGAGAGCCCAGTGATCGACCTTAGACATCGCGAAGTCACGAGTCCCGATTTCCCTATAAGTAAAGCAAGGGGAATCGTGTGAAGAGATCTGTGGGTGCAGATTTTCCCGATAGGGAAATAGAAGAGCTATTCAAGAGTTCTTCAGGCCGAAAGAAGAGAAGATCCTTAAAAGCGGCGTGCCTACAGGTGCGGTTGCGTCAACATTTAAGACAAGATTCAGAAACTATGAGTTCATCGTTTTATCGTTTGGATTGGCAAATGCCTAGGGTGTATTTATGAGTTTGATGAATGGAGTATTCTGTGAATACTTGGACAAGTTTGTTCAAGTATTTATTAATGACATATTGATTTATTCTTGGATGAAAGAAGAGTATGACGAACACTTGAGATTGGTTCTATAGTGTCTTAGAGAAAACAAATTGTATGGGAAGCTATCAAAATGTTCTTTTTACCAATTAAAGATTGTTTACTTGGGACATATCATATATGGAGAAGGTATCGTTGTGGATCCAAAAACATTAGAGGCTATTATGGAATGGCCAACTCCGATGAACATACAACAAGTATGTATCTTTATGGGTTTAGCAGGATATTACCGACAATTTATCGAAGGTTTTTTGAAGATAGCAAATCCAATCACAAAATTGCAGAAGAAAAACAAGAAATTCGTCTGGACAGAGAAATACAAGGAAGCAATTTCAAAAGCTTAAATATTTGTTAACAACAGTGCCAGTATTGAATGTCCCCGACATGGACAAGGAATTATTGGTATGCACAGACGGATCCAAGGAATTTTTAGACGGATATTTAATGAAAGGCACTCGAGTGATCGCTTACATTTCAAGGAAACTAAGAATGCATGAAGAGAACTACGCAACGCACGAATTGGATTTATTAGCAATTGTATATGCCTTGCGAGTATGGAGACATTATCTAATTGGATGAAAATTTGAATTAAAGATGGACCAATATGGATTGCAACATATTTTTACTCAAAGTCACCTAAACACAGGACAAAGGCGTTGGTCATAACTACTTAGTGAATACAATTCCGAAATTAATTAAATTAAAGGAATGGTGAACAAAGTAGCATATGTGTTGAGTCAGAGACCACACATATTCTTGGTAATACATCTTAAGAAGAAGCTTCAAGAAAATATTCTATCTCTACAGATTGACGATGATTGGTACAAGGATGTTAAGGATAGTATTGGAAAAGATACCATGATGGTACCGAAGTATGAAGGTTATTCATTTCACATCAACAAATTATTGAGGTACCGCCTAACCACAAATTACGAAGTTTTATTTTAAACGAAGCTCATCAAGCAGTATATATGGCTCATCCAAAAGTCACGAATATGAAGGCATCCCTTAATCCTTTATTCTTCTGGAAAGGAGTGAAAGCGGAGATATTTAGTTACATGGCGAGATGTATACAATATCAACAAGTGAAGGATGAATATAGACATCCAACATGATTGTTACAGCCACAATCGATTCCTGAATTGAAATGGGAAGTCATTTTGATTCACTTTATTGTTGGATCGTCACTGATGACAAGGAGACATGATTTGATTTTTGTGGTCATTGAAACTCTGACACAGAGTTCCCACTGTATACTTGTGCGTACGATGTATCAAGTAGTGGATATAGCTAGAGTTTTTGTTAGCAAGATTGTGAGACTACACGGTGTACCAAGGAAGATCATATCTGACCAAGGATCGATGTTTACTGGATGATTTTGGACTAGTTTCCAAGATGCCTTGGGAATGCAATTGAATTTTAGCGCAACATATTACCCCAAGACAGATGGACAAACTGAAAGGAAGAATCATATTTTAGAGGATATGTTGCATATGTGCGTGATGGATCAACATAAGCATTAGGAAGACTTCTTTCCTTTAGTAGAGTTCCCATACAACAACAGTTACCAGAGTACGATTAAGATGGTATCGTTTTAGTTTATTTATGGAAGACCATGTTGGACGCCCCTGAGTTGGGACTGACTAGAGGATAGGATTCTAGTAGGACCATAAGTAATGCAAGAAATGGAAGAACAAATTCAATCGATAATACAAAGGATTAAAGAAGTGCAAGATCGACAGATAAGTTATGTCGATGTGCATCACATAGACTCCAGTTATGAGATTGGTGACAAAGTTTTCTTGTGGGTAAAACCACATAAGATTTCAATCAAGTTTGGAAAGGGTGATAAACTCTCTCCTAGGTTTGTGGGACCTTTTGAGGTTGTGAAAAAGAAAGGACCCATGGCTTATCGACTAGCCTTGCCTGATTCTTTGAGGCGTATGCATGATGTATTTCATGTATCTGTTTTACGACATTATATTAATGATCTTTCACATGTTATTGATATGAGTTCTTTGTAGGTGTCGGGTGAGGGTGCTCTCATGGTGGAGCCAATCCACATTCTGGACAATCACACTCGAAAGCTATGACGTCGAATTGTCGATCATGTCACGGTCCAGTGGAACAATTATAGTCCACACTCGGCTACATGGGGGGACACAGATGAGATGTGTCAGCGCTTTCCTTATTTGTTTGATAGATTAGATATGTAGATCTATGTCAAATACATTTATTTACTTGCATTATAGACTTTACAAACTTCAGGACAAAGTTTAAAACAAGAGGGGATGTATGTAATATCTTGTTCTATTGTTCACACTTATATTGACTTATTCTTTGAGGACACTTGTGTGCAAGTGATCTCGTTATGGTACATTATGATTTTGTTTCGATTATAAGTTATATATGATGATGATGATGAAGATGTATTGTGATTATTGTTTCTTTCAGATGTATATGTATTGACAGATATAATTGACGAGCTTTCCTGAGTGTGCAGGACACATAACAGGTTATGGATTTTGATGGCATCAATGGAATTCCTTGGACTCCAGATTGAGTCAGACAATGGATTTCCTTTTGTTTGAATATTGCATTTTACACACATGTGATATATGATTGATTACAATATGATAAATTTAGATGGATTATTGACATTGTTTTTGTCAGTGGATGTAGGCTTGAAAATTCTTGTTAATCTGACTCAAATAAGGAGTAAAGGGGCCATGCACAGAAACCAAACATTTGAGGGAGAGGTGTGGCAATGTCCATGTCACATCCTACTAGCACTCTCACCGGGATAGGAACTGTAGGTTAACGATTACCTAGTTCGAGAGGTACACGATGTCATGAGGGCAGACTGCAACAGTCGCTCAGAAGGAAATCTAAGGGGCACACAATAAGGTAGAATCCTTATTCCTTAGAAGCCCTTAGTCTCTCACAAGGTTGACTGAATGGAGTGTCGACTCCAAGGGTCAGAAAAAATTTCAAAACCAGTCAAAGGCGAGTGACAAACTTGGAGAATGGAGGTGCGTCTTGAAGGGCATGTCATGTAATTAAAATGTGAATCAATAAATCTAGATGGCCTAGAAAATTAATAAAATGCTTAGACATTTATAGGACATAGTATTAATAATTCAACAAATTATAAACTTAGAAACATAACGAGAGTCTAAGCCTAAATCTAGACTAAGTCTAAGTCTAAATTTAAATAAAGGACTAAATAAAGAATGAAATAAGTTAAAATATTTAAGATAAAATCAAACTCTAGGAAAAGAGGAAATCAAAATTTAAAGATTGAGAAAATTTCTCATTTGTGCATGAAAATAATAAAAGATATTTTTAAAATAGAAATAAATAAAACATGAGAAATAGGTGTACACATAGAATATCATCTTGAATCAAACTACCACTAAGTCTAACTAAAGGAAGACTCCTAATCCATCTCTAACTAAGATCTATTTAGGGGACACTCATTAAATGAGAATTTAGGGAACAAAGGGACACCTAAGAGCAAAAATAGGAACACATTGGGGATTGTGAGGGAAAATAACTTTTTAAATAAAATAAAAAGGGTAAATACATGTGCAACTTTGGGAGAGTGTGACACTTGTGTTGGGTGATCAATCATTTAATTTAATTATTAAAAATGATTTAGTTGTGTTTGAGGACAAGTGTAATTGAGAATTATTCTATAAAACAAATGGTGTAAAAGGGAAAGGGGACTCACTTTTCTTAGTATTGTTAAGCTGCCAAAATTTGGTTTTGAGCGTGTTTTACTTGTGAGAGTTGGTATACCAAGCTTGGGAAGAGAGTGGAAGCTCTTCCTTGCGAGGCAAGCTTGAGAGCTATTGTTTTTGGTTTCTTTTGTTTGGCCCCTTTGTGGCTCGAGGGGCTCAGGGGGAAGAAGAGTACCCCTAGCATTAGCTGGGAGGTACCAATGAAGTCATTGGATCAATGGGTGAAGGAGAAGGAGCTTTTCGCAAGTACAATGGGCGATCCACTTCTTACATTTTCGATTTTTTGGTTACGATATTCCATTGTTCCATTTTTTTTAAACTGAAAAATATTGGTGGTAGTTTCATTGGCATTGGTTATATGTTTTAGATTGAAAAATGGTGTNAAGGGAAAGGGGACTCACTTTTTTCAGTACTCTTATGTTTCCAAAATTTAGTTTTCACTATGTTTTACTTGTAAGAGTTGGGATACCAAGATTGTGAAGAGAGTGGAAGGTATTCCCTGCGAGGAAAGCTTAGGATCTATTGTTTCTGGTTTCTTGTGTGTGGCCCCTTTGTGGCTCGGGGGATAAGGGGGTAGAAGAGTACCCCTAGCTTTGGTTGGGAGGTATTGGGGAAGTCATTTGATTAGAAGGTGAAGAATAAGAAGTTTTTTGCAAGTACACCAAACGATCCACTTCTTACATTTTTTATTTTTTGGTTACTGTATTCCATTGTTCCATTTAAGAAAAAAAATGAAAAAAATTGGTGGTAGTTTCATTTTCATTGGTTATATGTTTTAGATTGAATCAAGGAGAAATTTGTTGGTTGTATTATATAACAGTTGAAGCAATGCAAATTCATTTTGTGTATTTCGATATATATTACTCTCATAGTGCGTGTATTTCTGGTGGTTTGAGGCGTTACCTCTATTCTTGTATGAAAAGTTAATGGAATGTTGTGATAATCTATAATATGTTATGTATTCTGCAGTCTAAAAAATACCTTTGGCAGTGTATGTTGGCCACGAAAGAATTGCAATATTAAATTGCGATTATTATGGATCTTATTATATGTAAATATTTATTTTTCTCATCATGAATGTGAGCCCATGCTACACTGCCAAATACACAAAAGTGGCTTACATCTGGCTTAATTTTATTCCATGCTTATTACAATGTTATATTTTTTAGGGCCTTTGTGGGAGTGCGACTACTATGTAATTTTCATATTTAATGGCTTCCGCACAATAATTAAGACGTAATCACTTATATTGGATCATACAATTAGCCATTTCTTTTAATGTGTGATCATTTCTCTTAGCAACACCATTTTTTTGTGGTGTATATGGAACAATGTGTTGCATTTGGATGCCCTGTGTAGTGCAATAACTTGTAAAATTGGTGTTCACACATTCACCTCCATTGTCTATTCTTAACCTTTGACATTGATGACTAGCTTGTTTTTTTATAAGGGCCTTGTAGGCCAAAAACTTGTCAAATACTTCGCTCTAAGTTTTAAGAAGTAAACCCAAGTGCGTATGGATAAGTCATCAATGAAAGTAAGTAACATTTTGTTGACGTTTGAATCTATCTGAACTGAAACGAAAACCTCACAAGGATATGAATCACCTTACGTTTTTAGAGAGGTGGTACTCATATTTTTCTTATGATATTTTTGTAATTATAAAATCAAGAATAATATAGGACCATGATATAGTCCAATCTCTAATGCTCAATAAAAATCAAAAGTGTTGAAAAGTAAAGAGTATTTATAAAAGATAATTTTTGAGAAATAGACCAGGAATCTCACACACCACACATTAAAGTGAATAAAAATATCCTCACATCCATCATAATGAAAATAAAGATTATGATCACATCAAAATAAAAGAAGATGGTATGTTATCGCACAATCTATACTTAAAGGCAAGTAGGCTTAGATTGACGTAACATAAAGGTAACCCTATCATTGTCACCCCAATAGGGTACCTCTTTCTCTTTAGGAGGAGGAAAACCTCACTCCAAGGGAGACATCCCAGGACCTAGTTAGTTGATGAAGGGAAAAAAGATACGGTGAAAATCCACCCCTCTCTCTAGGTCACTCAGTTGAAGAAGTCACTTGGGTAAAGTTTAAATGGACAAGGGAAAATTTAAGTGGGTTTGTACCTTCCCTTTACCAATGAAACATTAAACGTTAGTAGCAACAATTATAATCAATGACTTCTTAAATGAATTTTGTGCTGCCAGAATAAGTTGTTATACAATAAATGTGAGATTACAGTAGTAACAATGTATCTTGAAAGTTGCAAGTTATGATGACAAGGAAAAGATACAAGAGACTTGCAAACTTGATAATGCTTTGTCACTCACAATTTTCAAGATAAATACAAGTCAATACATGACCAAAAAGGGGTTGCCAAAGTGTTTATAACAACAACAATTCAATAGCTATAACAGCAACAAACCACTTTAAAAAAAAGTACTTTTATAAGGAAATAACACACACCTTTAGCACTTAATGATAGCAATTTTCCTAACACAAGTTTCTGGGTAGTTTTGTAGTTAGCATGGGCTGATAAGGGCTGAAAAATGTGGTTGTAACAATAGTTGTAACAACATCAAAGTAATATGTAACAGCTTCATAAATGCACCTTTAGAACAATAGCTAGGATAGTTTAAAGCTTCAAAGTGATAATGCTTTAACTTGTGCAATTTCTGGGTTGGTTTACTTAGTTAATGGGCTTGAAAAAGCTGTTAAGAAGAGGATGTAACAATGATGTTAGCAACAACTTACTTAGTAATTAGTAATCTATGCTCAATTAGTAAGTTAGTAGAGTATGAAGTGAAAGAGTTTGAGTTGAGTCTTGTCATGAAATAGGAGAAGAGGACTAGTGCCTTTAAGGGTAATGGAGTCAGGGAGGGAGGCTTCTTCTAAGGATGCAATTTTAATGATGATGCACAAATTTAAAGTCTACGAGGGAAAAATTATAGGAGAAGTAGTAACTTAAGTTCTCCTAGACTTTGACCTCAAGAGACAAAATGCTTGGGTGTAGGCAATTCTAGGCCCTAGCACCTTTCTCTTCTTAGCCTTTTTATGGAGTAAAACTTATGCAAGAATAACCAAATACAAAACCCTTAGAGTGCTAGAAATTTACGGCTCTAGGGTTTCACTAGTTACTGGATCAATTTAGTGAAAATATTGGCAAATAAAAAGTAAGAAAGTAGCAACTTAAGTTTATTACTTCAAGCATTAAATACACCATGCAATTCCATAATCATGTATGAGCAAATAAAACCATACAACAAACTTGTCAATATCATCATGTGTGATTTCAATCATATTATCAAAATTTTCAGTTTATTCCCTTTTTAATTCTTCAACATGCCCTTCAAAATGTTTTTGAGTCATGAGAATTGAATTTGAGATATACGTAGGGTTCGACACTTCAACAGTAGTGCCAGAGATATCTAAATCAAGAATTTTTTTGTATGATTCCTTCTTCCTTCTTGATAAATCAATCAATTAGGTTGGCAGTGCTTTCAGTACATTGATTCTTTCAATCCAGCAGGACTTTAGTTGTTTGATGCGGCCCAGAGAAGGTAAATTTTCTTGATTTCTCATTTGTTCTTTCATTGTCGAAACCTTCATAAGAAACATCACAACTCCATCTATATAAAAACCTTCATCATTTTTTAAATCTGTATTCAAATATTCCCTGGTGTTTTGAATCCTCAAAGCAAGAGAGGTAAAGATTTTTGCCATATCCCATAAATCTAAAATTAATGACATTCTTTTCTTAATATTTTCTTCGACAAAATGTTGAGTGGCAATGATCAAATTTGAAATTCCCTTGACTCTAGCACTTGACTCTGGGGTTTCTTGAAACTTTTTATGGGACAAATCATGGCAATGGAGGAAGCCAGAATAGGTAGAGGCATGAGGGTTGCTTCCAATTCTTTAATTTTCTCTTTCAACTGAACATTTTCTTCCTCCATATTTGCAATTGAAACAACAAGCGCATCCCTTGTGACTTTATGAATATATGACAATATAGAAGACAACATATTTTGTGGACAATGGTGGACCACAACTTCTCACTTTTACTCTTCGTAGTTCTTTCAAAGACCAATTTCTTAGATTCTTTATCAAAAGAGGCATTTTGTACAACAAAAGTCTCTTCATCAGAAAATGTCTCCACCTGGACCATGAGTGCAGAAATATGTTGTATGTTTTCTCTAGCCGACACTTCTAAATCTAGGAAAGTGATATCTTCAATATCCACATCCAAGTCCATATTATCGAATAACAAATCACTTTTCGGTGCATGCATTTTGTGTCCCTCCTGTTGTGAATTAGTCCTTTTTCTTTTCATTTTTAACTTGTGGGGGTTCTCCAAGTTCCCCTTAGGAGGGTTTCTTTCTTCATCATCCCCTGAATTATTACTCTATTTTTTTCTTAGGTGTGATGTCCCAGGTTGAGGATTTGTCTTTGGTAGAGCACTTCTTCGAGAAACAACCGGTGACTGAGCATTTTTCTCATTTGAAGGATTACCTCTTTCCTTATGATGTTTTGTGGTACTTATGATAGTTTATAATTATTTGGAGTCTGTCAATTTCTTGATTATTAGGGTTATGACTATCATTCTCCTCTTCTCCACTTATGGCTGAATTTATGAGTGTAGGGTTGATACCAACTGAAATCAAATGATTGTAAAAAAGACAACTAGGGTCAAAACCCTTGATTTCCTCTGCATATCTCAAGTTGGAACGGTCGAACTAAGAAGCATATTCGTCAATATTGGAAATTCCTTTGAGAAGAAATTCTCCAACTTTCCACGGGAGAGGTATGAACTACTTTTTTCTTTTCTCAGAAAAGGTGTGAAACCAAAATTTGTATTTTCTAGCTACTTCAATAATAAACAAATTGTCAGATATATAATATGGAAGAAAAATTGGTTTTTTGATATAGTAGAAAACCTTGGTGATATTGTAATCCTCCATTTTTTCAATAATTCCTTTCCCTTTTAGAAAATTCGGTGTTTCCAATGAGAGTTGGGAAGTGTCTTCCCCAAATAATAGCTTCTTGAATTTAGACACAAAATCATAACATACTTCACAGAAATGATGGTTGACTCTCTACCTCCATAAAGCTTGATACGACATGGTCACATGGTCCACCTCTATTTTCACTCTTCGGGCAATGTTTAAACCCTAAAGTATGAAAATATGTAATAGCAAATATCAAATAAGATGACATATATAACTTCTTCTCAGTCTTGAAATTTGTCAACTGTGCAGTAATTTCATTCGAAATAATCTTCGCCCAGTCGAAGATTGTGTTTTCGTGAACAACAAAATGCAGTATATATAATTCCAATCGGGGAATGGTTTATGTAGAGTCTTAGCCAACAATTCGAGTAAATAACCATGCAATTTATTTATAAGTATTTTTTAAAGAACTTATTCGAATTCATGATATATCTTCAGGCATTGATGTAGGGTCATGCAAATATTATTGAATAAGTTTGATTCCATTATTTTTTCTTTTTTAATTTTTGTTGGCTTCCTCCCCTTTGTAAACCAGGTTTGACTCCGACAATTTCAACATCTCTCTAAATACTGAAGGCGGCAAGGAAACAAGAGAACTTCTTTGTAATGTGATGACCCTTTTGTTCTGGATAAACTTGTCGATGCACCGGGTGACAATATCCTTGCATTCAAAGACTTATGGGACACAACCTGCGAGAACTATCCCTAAAGTACATACCTTGTTGTTTTGTTTACCCAACAAATTTGAATAGTACCAATATGATCGATAAATCAAATACAACTAAGAGCCTTAAATTCTCCCAAGTTGTTGGTCCCTAACCTATATTGGCTTTCCCTTTGAAAATATGCGAGTAAAAAAGATGAAGAATAAAACCATCTCCACCTAGGTGGTCCAAACCCATAATATTTAATAGATATACCTACTTGTCCCATTGTAATATTTAATACATATACCTACTTATTCATTTGAATTGAATGGTAATTCAATTTCGTTGAAAGACCACATGTGTACCATTGTAATATTTAATACATATACCTACTTATTCATTTGAATTGAATGGTAATTCAATTTCGTTGAAAGACCACATATGGTAGTTTAGTTTATTAATTTAATAGATATACCTACTTGTCCCGTAGTAATTATTTGGTAAATATACCTACCTATTCATTTGAATTGAATGGCAAGTCAATTTCATTGAAAGACCATATATGGTAGTTTAAGTAATTAGAAAATTTGCATCGAATTAACAATAATATTATATTATAATTACGTCGAAAGGCGTACACCTATTGGAAATGAGTATATTTAATCATCTTTTAATCATAAATTTCAATCGTATGGTTTTGAATTGAAGATACTGGCATATTCTTCATCGTCCTTCCAAATCAATGAATGAAATTTCATGTTCATAACTTTCTTGTATTTTTTAGGACTTCTGTTAACTTGTTTACTTTTTAACATTTACTTAATATAATTAAGAAATTACTGTGTGACTATCTAATTACCATGTTCTAATGATTAGAAAACTTATTTGAAATTATAAATTTACTTCGATAATAATTTTTTCCTCTAGATTTACATTTCTGCCACGTTTACACTCACTCGCCATAATTGCAACCTTTATTATTCTCCATTAGTGGAGAGCGTAATGAATTCATGGCTTCCTAGATATAATCATCGGTCAGCTAACGATTTAATTTTCTTCTTTCAAGATGGGGAAACATGATGGAGCTATGAACCATGGAATGGTCCAACCCAATCAAATGCCCGATCTCGTGAAGCGCCATGGTCTCAATGTCCATGACAGAGCTATCACCTGTGATGGCCATGCTCACTGTCCAAACCTCGACTCTGTGGAAGTGAAATCGCCCATCCTAGCATAGCCACAATCAAAGGTTTATACTAAAATTAGGTTTAGTAAATTAAATATTATAACATATTTTATTTACAAACCCTAATTAGGATTTATGCTAAAATTAGGTTTAGTAAATTAAATATGCCTTTCGGCATTCATCGACCACAATTATGTGGTTGTGCTAGTGTTATAACAAGTCAAGTAGATTAGGAGGAGCAAAGGAGATTAAAAGGTTGGCTCGTGATGAGACCCCCTTTCTCTTGGTTATGCCACCAAGAGCCACTACCCTGGTTTGGTGACCAGATAGGTGGTAGTGTCATATCGCTACATGCCCATGGACTTAATGGGTCGACTCATTATGAGACCTCCCACCCACCAACTACTACCTCGAGCTTTGTTTTATCTTACGGCTCCCCTTTTCTTACTGAGAAACCTTTTATTTATTTCTTGGGAATCCCTGGCTAAGGCATCTCAAAGGTTTCACTTTGGATTTCAACTCTTGCCAACTACTTTTACCCTCTAGGCCTTTAGCCCCTTCTTCCCACAAGGCAAGGTACAACCCTTCCTAGTGTGGCAAACCCAATTCCCGAACCAAGGTAGGGGAAGATGAGAGGAATAATGATGAAAAGTGGTAAGTATGGAATTAATAGACGATGACATTTCATAGACCCACCCAGTGGAAACTCATCCTAAAGGAGAACCAGCTTTCTAGGGCATTCTTTCACCCTCCCAGGTATGAACAAGTTAAAAAGAATAATTTCTAAGAAAAATTTATGAAATGAAGGAGGGTTCAGTGCAACATATTCAAATGCTTCGAAAATCAGAGTGACACATACCATGATACCCAGAATCATTACCTCGTGGAGCAAGACCTACTGCTACTTCAAGACCAGGCTGGTGGGATGGATGTTGTTGATGTTGATAGATGGGCTGCACTGAAGAAAAGATGGGCCCTCTAGGGCCAATCTCAAGTCGTCTGGCTCTCGACACTCCATGTCTATGACATGTGGGCCTCGAGACATGATCTCCTTAGTTATCCCTAGGATAGGGAATAACATGCATGAAAATAATAAAAAATGACTTTTAAAATAGAAATAAATAAAACATGAGAGAATAGGTGTACACATAGAATAACATCTTGAGTCAAAGTACCACTAAGTCTAACTAAATGAAGACTCTTAATCCAAATCTAACTAAGATCTAGTTAGGGGACACTCATTAAATGAGAATTTGAGTAACAAAGGGACAACTAAGAGAAAAAATAAGAACACATTGAGGATTGTGAGAGAAAATAGTTTTTTAAATAAAATAAAAAGTGTAAATACATGTGCAACTTTTGGAGAGTGTGACACATGTGTTGGATGAATAATCATTTAATTTAATTATTAAAAATGATTTAGTCGTGCTTGAGGACAAGTGTAATTGAGAATTACTCTATAAAATAAATGGTGTAAAAGGGAAAGGGTACTCACTTTTCTCAGTACTGTTATGCTGCCATAATTTGGTTTTGATTGTGTTTTACTTGTGAGAGTTGGGATGCCAAGCTTGTGAAGAGAGTGGAAGCTCTTCCTTGCGAGGAAATCTTGTGAGCTATTGTTTCCGGTTTCTTGTGTATGGCCCCTTTGTGGCTCGAGGGACTCATGGGGAAGAAGAGTACCCCTAGCATTGGCTTGGAGGTACCAATGAAGTCATTGGATCAACTGGTGAAGGAGAAGGAACTTTGCGCAAGTACAACAAGCAATCCACTTCTTACATTTTCGATTTGTTGGTTATGGTATTCCATCGTTCCATTTTTTAAAAACAGAAAAATATTAGTGGTAGTTTCATTGGCATTGGTTATATGTTTTAGATTGAATCAAGGGGAAATTTGTTGGTTGTATTATATAAAAGTTAGAAGCAATGTATATTCATCTTGTGTAATTCGATATATATTACTCTCATATTGCGTGTATTTCTGGTGGTTTGAGGCGTTACCTGTATTCTTGTATGAAAAGTTAATGGAATGTTGTGATAATATATAATATGTTATGTATTACATAGTCTAACAAATACCTTTGGCAGTGTGTGTTAGCCACGAAAGAATTGCAATATTAACCTGCTTTTATTATGGATCTTATTATATGTTTAACCAACCAATGTGATCTAGACAATTCTACCAATTGTCAATTATGGTGTTGAGTTTTAAATGATTGAAATTGAACTATAAATGCAGTGAACGTTAAACTGAATGTATTTCATTGAGTTAATGGTTATGCCATTTAATCATTCTAACTGATAAATCCGCCCACATGTTGTTATTATTGGACTCAAGTTGTATTTCGAATATCCTTTTAAGTGCAAAGAAATTGATAATCCTTGTCTCATTTGTGGTAATTATTATTCTGGAATTACAATTAAAAAGAGGTCGATATCTATGGGTAGTCTCAAAATAGTAATTCTTACATTACGAATTTTAGTTACTTATTAATAACTGATTAAATCAACTTTTGACTCTTCAATATAATCAATTTTGGCCTGGATTAAAGGAACGAATTCCACCATTTAAATTTAGGACCTTGAATTTATTACTTTATTAAAAAGGTTGAACTTTGTTATGCTAAATAATATGAGCATCCTATATTACATTAAGCTTAATGGGTTGATAACATAACTCACCATTGCAAGTTATATAATTATGATTGACATTTGGAATTAATGTTAGATAAATCATGACTTTAGTTTTGGTAAAGTCTTAAAATTTATTTTAGTATTCAATATTGCTTCGTAATAGTTTTGAAAGTCCTTATAATAGAATTTAACTATATTAGAGTGATTATTCTTAGTTATGTTATGCTTAGAATGATAACACTTGAAATACTCGACTAAGATGGTTTGATCGTTACATCTTTAGATTTTTTTATTCATCATTGGGATTTAAATTATGTGTATTATGTGTTGTGATAAAGCTTAGAACCTAGTAACTATTGATATAACATAGATGTAATTATTTTGTTGAGCAATAGAAATTGGAATTAGGTGTATTGATGAGTTTTAAATTAATGATTTATCTATTGAATAATTAAGGATTAATTGAATAGCGTAGATCATTCAATACTATATGGCTAGAGGACTTAATGTATGGATTCTCTACATTCTTATTAAGTGGAATTTTTTGTTATTCTTCATAATAAAGGTTATATTATGTTTCTTGCTCAATTACACTAGAGTATTGCTTAAATGATTGCTTAAGTGTAGTAGATTATTCTATAGTGCCTTGAAAAAATTATGGTTAAGTATTCTTATTGATTCTAGCCTTGGATTCCAGAAAAGGATTGGGGTTATGGGAGTTAGATACCTCCTTGTTCCTAAAAAAAGTCACTAGTCCTGAGACCTTAAATGGTGAAATTCAATCGGATGAATCCTAGACTTAAGCGTTGATTATGTGTCTTGGAGGTCCTAACCTTTTCGGGTAGGTTGGGCATGTACACATCTTTTATTATCTTATATGATATGGTTGATCTATGAATAACGATGATGTTGTATCTGAGTCTTGTTGTGTAGTGATAGATGAGAATAGAATGTGTAAACATTGATGCTTGTTATTTTCGCATAACACATGTCCCAATTGATTTTTCAAATTTTTTTTACCACTACTATACTCACTTACATTTATGTCTTAACAGAGGGGTCATTACATATGGTATCAGAGTGGGTTCAACCCTGCGACAAGGGACCCGTTACGCCTTCCACTGTGTTAAATAAAATGATCAAAGATGTATCACTAATAAATTTTGAAATTGTCCATGCATGCAATCATGGTTAGAGGACGCAGGGGGAGTAGACGTCGTGGTGCGAGAGGAAGATGTTTTTCTCCCTCAAGAGTATCCACGCCAGAGGGATCTAACCCTCATGGAGATCAGCATACTACTGAGTAGGCGCATGTTGTTATGGGAGATGTGGTAGGTATGATGAGATCTTTCCAGAGGATGTCAGAGGCATTGATCATCCATCTTGATCGGGATGAAGGAAGAACGTTTGTTCCCAACGAGGGTTCACAATGCACTCCAACATGTAGTAGTAGTATACACAGAGAACTCGAGAAAGTTAAATTTTTCGAGTTTCGGGGTGCCACATACGGCTTAGCCATTGATGCATGGTTGGAGAACATGGCGATGTGCTTCGCACTTCGCAATTACACCTCCAACATGAAATTCTGCATGGCGGTATTTCAGCTAAAGGGGAGTGCACTTCTATGGTGGAAGACTCTCCTACCTTAACTAAACATGGCCATTGAATATGTGTCATGGGAGTTGTTCGAGGAATGATTTCGGGAGAGGTACTTGTCCGAGGAATTCATTGAGCACCAGATCAATGGGTTCAACGCCTTATGATAAGGTAGTAGTACGATACGAGAGTACGAGGCCAATTTTATGGAACTACTCAGATACACTCCACGTATGAACACAGATCAGCTAAAGGTCAACAAATTTAGAAGGTGAGGATATTAATGCCCCAGACGTTGCATGATGTAGTTTAGAAGACCTTCATTGTTGAGGAAGAGTTGAATAGTGGGGGTCATAGTAGGAAACCTGCTAGACAGACTGGACAGGTGACACCAAGAGCATAGTAGCATTAGATGCTAGCTAGACAAACTTCCGGGCATCGAGATATGCCCAAATGACCTATGTTCTGAAAACCAATATGACAGACTCCTCAACAAAGGACTCATTACAAAGCACCACAACAACAACAACAACGTCGTCCGTAGAAAAAACAACAATTTAGGCTTGTTCAACATAACAAACCAGGATCATAGACTGTTAGGCCAACAACTTCTACTTTGGGGACCAAGAGCACTGGACCAAAGAATGGATGTTGGGCATGTGGAGAGCCACATTACCAACGAGATTGTCTGATTGAGAAGCTCGGAGTGGCTGGATCATCAGGACCCACTATAGTTGGAGATTTGGGCAAGGCCCACATGATACATGCAGCGGTGAACAACCGCCAGGCTGAGCACCAGTCCATTGTGCTCCAGACGTCAGGTACGATTTTTAATCAATATTTTAGTATTTTGATAGATCTAGGAGATATAGAGAGAGCTTTATTTCTAGTGCAACGCTTAAGAGAATTAAGGTAAAGGCATTCAAGCAGGACGAGTTCATATACGTAGAAATGACATCGGGTGCAAAGCAGAAAGTTGGAGGAAATGTTATGGACTATAGCATTAATTTGGGTGATTTTGAAATGAAGGCCGAACTATATGTCACGATCTTAGGATCTTATGACATAATGATTGGCATGGACTAGTTGCAATCACATGATGCCATACTTAACTGCAAGACAAAACGGTTAAGTTTGACGGATGATTTGGGATAGAGTAGAGTGGTTGTAATACGAAACCAGAGAGTGTCTCTGAGGTTTATTTATTCCCCACAATTAAAAAAAAATATGTGCAAGGGGTGTAAATTATACGTCATATTAGCGCTAAATAAAAAGGGGGACACAAAAGGACTAGAAAATCTTCGTGTAGTATCAGAGTTTGTCGATGTGTTTCCTGAGGAATTTCCAGGTTTGCCACCAGAAAGAGAATTGGAGTTTATAATAGACCTAAAACCTGGAACAAAACCGATTGCAAGAAATCCATACCAGATGTCGACACCGAAATTGTAGGATTTGAAAATGAAATTGAAGGATTTGTTGGACTTGGGACTTATACATCCAAGCATATCGTCGTGGGGTGCACCATTTATTTTTTGTGAGAAAGAAGGATGAATTGTGGAGACTTTGAGTTGACTATCGTCAATTGAACAAAGCAACGATCAAGAACCAATATTTAGTTACATGGCGAGATGTATACAATATCAACAAGTTAAGGATAAAGATAGACATCCAACATGATTGTTACAGCCACAATCGATTCCTGAATTGAAATGGGAAGTCATTTCGATTCACTTTATTCTTGGATCTTCACTGATGACAAGGAGACATGATTTGATTTTTGTGGTCATTGACACTCTGACAAAGAGTTCCCACGGTATACTTGTGCCTACGATGTATCAAGCACTGGATATAGCTAGAGTTTTTGTTAGCAAGATTGTGATACTACACGGTGTACCAAGGAAGATCATATCTGATCAAGGATCGATGTTTACTGGACGATTTTGGACCAGTTTCCAAGATGCCTTGGGAATGAAATTGAATTTTAGCGCAACATATCACCCCGAGACAGATGGACAAACTGAAAGGATGAATCATATTTTAGAGGATATGTTGCATATGTATGTGATGGATCAACATAAGCGTTGGGAAGACTTCTTGCCTTTAGTAGAGTTTGCATACAACAACAGTTACCAGAGTACGATTAAGATGGTATCATTTTAGTTTATTTATTGAAGACCATATCAGACACCCCTGAGTTGGGACTGACTAGAGGATAGGATTGTGGTAGGACCAGAAGTAATCCAAGAAATGGAAGAACAAATGCAATCGATAATACAAAGGATTAAAGAAGCGCAAGATCAATAGATAAGTTATGTCGATGTGCATCACATAGACTCCAGTTATGAGATTGGTGACAGAGTTTTATTGCGGGTAAAACCACATAAGAGTTCAATCAAGTTTGGAAAGGCGATAAACTCTCTCCTAGGTTTGTGGGACCTTTCGAGGTTGTGAAAAAGAAAGGAACCATGGCTTATCGACTAGCCTTTCCTGATTCTTTGAGGCGTATGCATGATGTATTTCATGTATCTGTTTTACGACATTATATTAGTGATCTGTCACATGTTATTGATATGATTTGTTTGCAGGTGTCAGACGAGGGTGATCTCGTGGTGGAGCCAATCCACATTCTAGACAATCGCACTCGACATCTACGACGTCGAATAGTCAATCAGATCAAGGTCCAGTGGGACAATTATAGTCCACACTCGGCTACATGGGAGGATGCATATGAGATGTGTCAACACTTTCCTTATTTGTTTGATAGATTAGATATGTAGATCTATGTTAGATACATTTATTTACTTGCATTATAGATTGTACAAACTTCGGGACGAAGTTTAAAACAAGAGGGGATGTATGTAACATCTTGTTCTATTGTTCACAATTATATTGCCTTATTCTTTGAGGACACTTGTGTGCAAGTGATCTCATTATGGTACATTATGATTTTGTTTTGATTATGAGTTATATATGATGATGATGATGATGTATTGTGATTATTGTTTCTTTCAGATGTATATGTATTGACAGACATAATTGACGAGCTTTCCTGAGTGTGCAGGACACATGACAGGTTATGGATGTTGATGGCATCAATGGACTTCCTTGGACTCCGGATTGATTCAGGCAATGGATTGAATTTTGTTTGAATATTGCATTTTACACACATGTGATATATGATTGATTACAATATGATAAATTTATATGGATTATTGACATTGTTTTTGTCAGTGGATGCAAGCTTGACAATTCTTGTTAATCTGACTCACATAAGGAGTAAAGGGGTCATACACAGAAACCAAACATTTGAGGGAGAGGTGTGGCAACGTCCCTATCACAGCCTACTAGCACTCACGTTGTGACAGGAACTGTAGGTTAATGATTACCTAGTTCGAGAGGTACACGATGTCATGAGGGCAGACTGAAACAGTCGCTCACAAGGAAATCTAAGGGGCACACAATAAGGCGGAATCCTTATTCCTTAGAAGCCCTTAGTCTCTCATAAGGTTGACTGAATGGAGTGTTGACTCCAAGCGTCGGAAAAAATTTCAAAACCAGTCAAAGCCGAGTGGCACCCTTGGAGCATGGAGGTGTGTCTTGAAGGGCATGTCGTGTAATTAAAATGTGAATCAATAAATCTAGATGGCCTAGAAAATTAATAAAATGATTAGACATTTATAGGACAAAGTATTAATAATTCAACAAATTATAAACTTATAAACATAACGAGAGTCTAAGCCTAAATCTAGACTAAGTCTAAGTCTAAATTTAAATAAAGGACTAAATAAATAATGAAATAAGTTAAAATATTTAAGATAAAATCAAATTCTAGGAAAAGAGGAAATAAAAATTTAAAGATTGAGAAAATTTCTCATTTGTGCATGAAAATAATAAAAGAGATTTTTAAAATAGAAAGAAATAAAACATGAGAAATAGGTGTACACATAGAATATCATCTTGAGTCAAACTACCACTAAGTCTAACTAAAGGAAGACTCCTAATCCAACTCTAACTAAGATCTAGTTAGGGTACACTCATTAAATGAGAATTTGGGGAACAAAGGGACACCTAAGAGCAAAAATAGGAACACATTGGGGATTGTGAGGGAAAATAACTTTTTAAATCAAATAAAAAGGGTAAATACATGTGAAACTTTGGGAGAGTGTGAAACATGTGTTGGGTGAATAATCATTTAATTTAATTATTAAAAATGATTTAGTTGTGCTTGAGGACAAGTGTAATTGAGAATTATTCTATAAAACAAATGGTGTAAAAGGGAAAGGGGACTCACTTTTCTCAGTATTGTTATGCTGCCAAAATTTGGTTTTGACTGTGTTTTACTTGTGAGAGTTGGGATACCAAGCTTGGGAAGAGAGTGGAAGCTCTTCCTTGCGAGGCAATCTTGAGAGCTATTGTTTCTGGTTTCTTTTGTGTGGCCCCTTTGTGGCTTGGGGGGCTCAGGGGGAAGAAGAGTACCCCTAGCATTGGCTGGGAGGTACCAATGAAGTCATTGGATCAATGGGTGAAGGAGAAGGAGCTTTGCGCAAGTATAGTGGGTGATCCACTTCTTACATTTTTTATTTGCTGGTTACAGTATTCCATTGTTCCATTTTTTTTTAACTAAAAAATATTGGTGGTAGTTTCATTGGCATTGGTTATATGTTTTAGATTGAAAAATGGTGTAAAAGGGAAAGGGGACTCACTTTTTTCAGTACTCGTATTTTTCCAAAATTGAGTTTTGACTGTGTTTTACTTGTGAGAGTTGGGATACCAAGCTTGTGAAGAGAGGAAGGTCTTCCTTGCGAGGAAAGCTTAGGAGCTATTGTTTCTGGTTTCTTGTGTGTGGCCCCTTTGTGGCTCGGGGGATCAGGGGGTAAAAGAGTACCCCTAGCTTTGGTTGGGAGGTATCGGTGAAGTCATTGGATTATAAAGTGAAGGATAAGAAGATTTGTGCAAGTACACTGAACGATCCACTTCTTACATTTTCGATTTTCTCGTTACTGTATTCCATTGTTCCATTTTAAAAAAAAATGAAAAAAATTGGTGGTAGTTTCATTGTCATTGGTTATATGTTTTAGATTGAATCAAGGAGAAATTTTTTGGTTGTATTATATAACAGTTGAGGCAATGTAAATTCATCTTGTGTATTTCGATATATATTACTCTCATATTGCGTGTATTTCTGGTGGTTTGAGGCGTTACCTCTATTCTTGTATGAAAAGTTAATGGAATGTTGTGATAATATATATAATATGTTATGTATTCTGCAGTCTAAAAAATACCTTTGGCAGTGTATGTTGGCCATGAGAGAATTGCAATATTAAATTGCATTGATTATGGATCTTATTATATGTTTAACAGGCCAATCTGATACTGGCAATTCTACCAGTTGTCTCTGTCCAAATGCATTCAACAAATATTATTTTGATTAAGAAAATTTCGTTGAATAATTGTGATAAGTGAGTTAGCTATCGATGTGATTGAGACTTGGGTATTTTTAGTTTTGTAGCAAACTTTACACCTTATTTTACGATTTGCAAGCTTTCTCCATAGAAATTTTATCTGATAGAAATCATTGATTCCTCATCTTTCTTTTCGTTTTCTTGGATTACAGACAATTTGTTAATGAGAGATTAACTTGGGTTGTCTCCTTCACCTCATAATCATTATTTGTCAGACATAGAGCATAAAAAGTTATCTTTTGTCTCAAGGGCATCCTATCACACAAACTCAAAAAGGATTAGATAAGCGATTGTGTTTCAATTGCGTTTGGTCCTGAATTATAGCTCTAGTGATTTTACCGCATCCATTAAACTTCGTTCGAATTAATTGTCGATTGCATTACTATCGACGATGCAAGGCTTTATGCTTCTTCTAGGGAGCAAGGAATTGGTGTGCCAAGCTCATTAGAAAATCACATATTTGACAGACATGGTCATTCAGAATGTAAGAGCTACAATGATGTAAATGGATTGACTTTTCCTGTTGGGTTTAGCATTACTGGGAAATAAGAACAACAACAAAGGAAATATCAGGATAGGTATGAGTCAAATATAAGAGGCTACCTACTGACTGATTCTACAAATTGGCATCAACTTTGGGAGAAGTACAAGTGGAAACAATTTTGACTCCATACTAGAAGGGAGAAGGGGCTATTTTAGAGTATTCCATGTGAAATCAACGAATAAGGTCACAAGCATACTTAGACTAGGAAATAAAAATTCCTTCCTTGGTTTGCACTACTTGGAGGTCAAGCAAATAGTGAAAATAAACTAAGTCTATCATTTCAAATTTCTTTTTAAGGATGGATTTCACATGGGTCAAAAAATTTGGGTCACTACTAGTGAGGATAAGGTCATCAACATAAAGAACAAGGATTACGAGACGGCTTCCTACTTTCTTGGTATAGACATTGTTAGGATATTTAGACACTTAGGAGTTAGTTAAGATCTACTTGGTCTAATATGTCGTTAGGTA
>SNQJ01S0068924.1:38306-62843 GCA_010110895.2 Picea sitchensis
TTTCCCCGTAGGGGTTTTACCACGTGAAAACATCGGTGTGTTGATCTTTGATCTGGTTATGTGAGTGGTTACTGAAGGTGTTCGTCCTCTGTTGGAATACCTGTGTTGTCGAACAGACATTAGGATGAAAATGACATCTAGAAAAGTTGGTATCAAGAAGAAAGTTGTCCATTTTGGCATACCAAGCTCGAGGAGCTTGATTAATACCATAAAGAGTTTTCTTAAGGTGAAAAACAAGGTTGGAGTCATTCTCGACATAGCCAGGAGGTTGTTCCATGTAGATTTATTCTTGAAAATCCCCATGCAAGAAGGTGGATTTAACATCCATCTGATGGACCTCCCATTTACATGAGGCTACAAGGGCTAGAACAAGGCAGATGGAATTTATTTTGGATACATGGGAAAAGGTTTCATTATAGTCAATGCCTTCAACTTGAGAGAATCTTGTAGCAACTAATCGGGCCTTATGTCTTTCAATACTTCCATTTGATGCATACTAGTTCTACACACATTTACATAAGACAAGTTTTCTTCCTTTCAGAAGAGGCATAAGATCCCAAGTATCATTTTCCATTAAAGAATGATACTCTTCATTCATTGTTGTATCCCAATCTGGATGACCTAAAACTTTTGCAAATGTCTCTGGATCATGATTCTCTGAAACTTGATCCAAAAGAGAAGAGGCTCAACGGAACTGTGAACGTGTTTGACATTGATCTAAACGATCATCGACTACTTCTTGAGTTGAATAAACCCATTGGGGAAGTTGCGGTACTGGTATAGGTTCATGTTCAATGGACTCATCTAAAGGAAGGTGAGCAAGAAAATGGATTTTCATCCTCATTGTCATCATCTGAAGAAAAAGAAACTGGAATAGAAATAGAAGATGGTAGAAACGTCGAAGATGGCTCGCAAGCCAAGATATTTTCATCAAATTTAACATCTCTTCTAATAATAATTTCATTAGAATGGGGTTGAAGAAGTCTGTAATCTTTAACATCTTCAGAATAACCAAAAAAAATACACTTCACTTTTAGGGTGTAAATATTTACTTTTCTCATCATGAATGTGAGCCCATGCTACACTACCAAATACACAAAAGTGGCTTACATCTGGCTTAATTTTATTCCATGCTTCTTCCAATATTATATTTTTTAGGGCCTTTGTGGGAGTGCGACTACTATGTAATTTGCGTATTTAATGGCTTCTGCACAATAATTAAGACGTAATCCCTTATATTGGATCATGCAATTAGCCATTTCTTTTAATGTGTGATCATTTCTCTTAGCAACACCATTTTTTTGTGGTGTATATGGAACAATCTGTTGCATTTGGATGCCCTGTGCAGTGCAATAACTTGTAAAATTGGTGTTCACACATTAACCAACATTGTCTATTCTTAACCTTTGAAGTTGATGACCAGATTGTTTTTTTATAAGGGCCTTGTAGGCCAAAAACTTGTCAAATACTTCGCTCTAAGTTTTAAGAAGTAAACCCAAGTGAGTATGGAAAAGTCATCAATGAAAGTAAGTAACATTTTGTTGACGTTTGAATCTATCTGAACTGAAACGAAAACCTCACAAGGCTATGAATCACCTTACGTTTTTAGAGAGGTGGTACTCCTATTTTTCTTATGATATTTTTGTAATTATAAAATCAAGAATAATATAGGACCATGATATAGTCCAATCTCTAATGCTCAATAAAAATCAAAAGTGTTGAAAAGTAAAGAGTATTTATAAAAGCGATTTTTTGAGAAATAGACCAAGAATCTCACACACCACACATTACAGTGAATAAAAATATCCTCACATCCATCATAGTGAAAATAAAGATTATGATCACATAAAAATAAAAGAAGATGCCATGTTATCGCGCAATCTATACTTAAAGGCAAGTAGGCTTAGATTGACGTAACACAAAGGCAACCCTATCACTGTCACCCCAATAGGGTACCTCTTTCTCTTTAGGAGGAGGAAAACCTCACTCCAAGGGAGACGTCCCAGGACCTAGTTAGTTGATGAAGGGAAAAAAGATACGGTGAATATCCACCCCTCTCTCTAGGTCACTCGGCTAAAGAAGTCACTTGGGTAAAGTTTAAAGGGACAAGGGAAAATTTAAGTGGGTTTGTACCTTCCCTTTACCAATGAAACACTAAACGTTAGTAGAAACAATTATAATCAATGACTTCTTAAATGAATTTTGTGCTGCCAGAATAAGTTGTTATACAATAAATGTGAGATTACAGTAACAACAATGTATCTTGAAAGTTGCAAGTTATGATGACAAGGAAAAGATACAAGAGACTTGCAAACTTGATAATGCTTTGTCACTCACAATTTTTAAGATAAATACAAGTCAATACATGACTAAAAAAGGGTTGTCACAGGTTTTATAACAACAACAATTCAATAGCTATAACAACAACAAACCACTTCAGAAAAAAAGTACTTTTATAAGGAAATAACACACACCTTTAGCACTTAATGATAGCAATTTTCCTAACTCAAGTTTTTGGGTAGTTTTGTAGTTAGCATGGGCTAATAAGGGCTGCATAATGTGGTTGTAGCAATAGTTGTAACAACATCAAATTAATGTGTAACAACTTCATAAATGCACCTTTAGAACAATAGCTAGGATAGTTTAAAGCTTCAAAGTGATAATGTTTTAACTTGTGCAATTTCTGGGTTGGTTTACTTAGTTAATGGGCTTGAAAAATATGCTAAGAAGAGGATGTAACAATGATGTTAGCAAAAACTTACTTAGTAATTAGTAATCTATGCTAAGTTAGTAAGTTAGTAGAGTATGAAGTGAAAGAGCTTGAGTTGAGTCTTGTCAAGAAATAGGAGAAGAGGACTAGTGCCTTTAAGGGTAATGGAGTCAAGGAGGGAGGATTCTTCTAAGGATGCAATTTTAATGATGATGCACAAATTTAAAGTCTACGAGGGAAAAATTATAGGAGAAGTAGTAACTTAAGTCCTCCTAGACTTTGACCTCAAGAAACAAAATGCTAGGGTGTAGGCAATTCTAGGCCCTAGCACCTTTCTCTTCTTAGCCTTTTTATGGAGTAAAACTTATGCAAGAATAACCAAGTACAAAACCCTTAGAGTGCTCGCAATTTATGGCTCTAGGGTTTCACTAGTTACTGGATCAATTTAGTGAAAATCTTGGCAAATAAAAAGTAAGAAAGTAGCAACTTAAGTTTATTACTTCAAGCATTAAATACACCATGCAATTCCATAATCTTTTATGAGAAAATAAAACCATACAACAAACCATTCAATAGATGACAAAATGCAGATTCTACTTACTTGCACCAAGAATAATCATGAGTATACCATGCAAGATCACCACAAAACTCCAAAATTGATCCAAGTTGCAAATACAAGACTTAAACAAGAGTGGTGCCTCACAATTTTAGCTAATAACCCTAATATGGCACAAATTTCATACCTCTTGTCCCCAAGGACAACTTGTGATGTAAAAATGAGAGTACTTTATGTTTATTTATACAAAATTTTGACCTTAAATTCACTTTTAGGTAAAAAACAAGGCCGACCTTGCCAGTTTACAATAAAAAATCAATTTGACATAATTAAATAAATTTGCATCTAGAAACACATCCAAGGGTGATGTCATGCCCCTCTAGGGTGACGTTGAGCCCCATATGTGGAACGTTGAGCTAAAAAAGTGGGGCTTGACATCTAGAGTCCTAAAATGATGCTCACATGTGCCACCTGGCCTACAAATGCATCCAAAGCTGAAACCCTAGCTCTGGATGATGTCTAGGGCTATCATGGTGATGTCCAGGGCCCTCAAGGGATAACATCCATGTGGGAAGAGCAAGGTCCCCCAGGTCTAGGTCTAAAAGGGTGCCTCCAAATGCAAAATCCTTCTTCTACCTAGTGCAAATCTTCAATCTCTTCTTACCCCTAGTTGGGGTTTCAACACCCATTTGTGGGCTTTAAGCCCCATGAAGGTCTGAGCTAATAATTCCCTCATGTGTACCTGTCCACCGGGAAAGGTCCTGCAGCAAGAACAAGTATGCCCTCCTGGGGGTTCATAAGTCACATGGATCATAGCATGTAAATCACATCTGATAATTAAATTTCCCAAACATGTGCATCAAACCCCCCTTAACCCATACAAATGCTCAAATACGTTATGCAATTTGACAAGTTAGGTTTGGAGAAGGTCTCAGGGTGTCCTATTCGTCTAACCTCTCTTAAGTTTGGGTTGTTTCCCATGTGAGATATATTCTAAGTCATGTAAGTGTATGAGGTGGCATGGGGTAAATATTTGGGCATGGGGTGCATGTAATAATAGGGAAATTTAAAGTCTTACCTGTGGGTGCCTTTGTAGAGGACAAGTTGCACCTTGTCATAAATGCAATTGTTTCCTAGCCCATTCATTGCCTTTTTCTCTTAGATTTATTTATTTTGATCTTTTGCTCTTGTGCTTCAAGAAAATAGTTGAGGGCCACTATCCTAGCTTGATGACCAGAGGTAACAACATTATCCACAAACATTTCACAGAAATGAGAAGGGTGGCTCATGATGAGACCCCCTTTCTCTTGTCTATGCCACCAAGAGCCACTATCCTGGCTTGGTGACTACATAGGTGGTAGTGTCATACCACTACATGCCCATGGTCATAATAAGTCAGCTCGTTATGAGACCTCCTATCCATCAACTAGTACCTTGAGTGTTTATGTTATCTTATGGGTCCCCTTTTCTTACTGAGAATATTTTCACTTCTTTCTGAGGGATCCTTGGGTGAATCATCTTGAAGGTTTCAACATTGGATTTTAACTCTTGCCAACTACTTTTTTCCTCTAGGCCTGTATCCCCTTCTTCCCACGAGGTAAGGTACAATGCTTCCTAGTGTAGCCAATCCCAATGCCCAAACAAAGATAGGGGAGATGAAAGGAATAAAGATGGAAAGTGGTAAGTATGGAGGGAATGGATGATGACTTTTCACATATCCACCCAATATAAACCCATCATAAAGGGAATTAACTTACCAGGGCACCATGTCATCCTTCCAGGTATGAACGAGGCAAAGAGCATAATTTCCAAGCAAACTTCATGAAATTGAAGAAGAATTCAATACAACATATTTAAGTGATTCAAATATCAGAGTGATACATACCATGATACCTGGACTCATTACCTCATGGAGCAAGAATCACAGCTACTTCGGGACTAGGATTGTGTGATGGATACTGCAGCTGGTGATATGTGGACTATACTGAAGAAAAGAGGGGCCCTCTGGAGCCATGCTCAAGTCGTCTGGCTCTTGGTACTCCATGTCTAGGACATATGGGCCTCGAGACATGATCTCCTTAGTTATCCCTAGGCTAGGGGATAACATGGCCCATTCACATGAGATAAATTTTATAGATTAATACTTATAGAGATCAAAATAAGATTATGATAGACCAATTTCAAATACTTTATACTCAAGACTCAAAGTTATAAAATACAGTCAAAATTGATCCCGAATTAGTTCTCTGGGATTTCTCAAAAATAATAATGTATGTTACAATGAATTGAAATTAAAGGTGTTTGTCCAAAGGAATGGGATTGGAGCTCCTGTGGACCATAAAGAAAACATATACATGAAATTAGGAAATCTAAAGAAGAACATGGGTGGATGTCGAACAACAGAATCTGGAAAGAAGACAAAAAAGAAGATTATCGAGATTCGGTTATACTTTTATAGTTAAAGAAGAAGAATAACTGGATGAAAAATGATAAAGGAAGAAGTATGTGATCAACATGGACTTTCTATGATGGTATCTCTCGCTCTTCACTTGATTTTTGTTGTTTCTTTTGTACCCTTTCTTGTTGTTGTTTGATTACCGGTCATAACGTCTTCTGCAGGTATCTTATAATCTTGGCAATTGAGTTGTTTAACCATTCTTGAATAAAATCCCTTAATGGGGAAACAATTACTTCTTGTTTTACTTTAACATTAAACAACTCCTTTTCGATTTCTCTAAGATCAATAGATAAATTTTGCAAAGTATTCTCAATGCCTTCATTTTGTTAGTGTACTTGACAAGCCAATTGTCAATATCATCATGTCAGATTTCAATCATATTATCAAACTTTTCAGCTGATTCCCTTTTTAATTCTTCAACATGCCCTTCAAAATGTTTTTGAGTCATGAGAATTGAATTTGAGATATACTTAGGGTTCGACACTTCAACAGTAGTGCCAAAGATATCTAAATCAAGAATTTTTTAGTATGATTCCTTCTTCCTTCTTGACAAATCAATCAATTGGGTTGGTAGTGCTTTCAATACATTGATTCTTTCAATCCAGCAGGACTTTAGTTGTTTGATGCGGCTCAGAGAAGGTAAATTTTCTTGATTTCTCATTTGTTCTTTCATTATCGAAACCTTCATAGGAAACATCACAACTCCATCTATATAAAAACCTTCATCATTTTTTAAATCTATATTCAAATATTCCCTGGTGTTCTGAATCCTCAAAACAAGAGAGGCAAAGATTTTTTTCATATCCCATAACTCTGAAATTAATGAGATTCTTTTCTTAATATTTTCTTCAACAAAATGTCGAGTTGCAATGATCAAATTTGAAATTCCTTGACTCTAGCACTTGACTCTTGGGTTTCTTGAAAACTTTTTATGGGACAAATCATGGCAATGGGGGAAGCCATAATAGGTAGAGGCATGAGGGTTTCTTCCAATTCTTTAATTTTCTCTTTCAACTAAACATTTTCTTCCTCCATATTTGCAATTGAAACAACAAGTGCATACCTTGTGACTTTATGAATATATGACAATATAGAAGACAACATATCTTGTGGACAATGGTGGACCGCAACTTCTCACTTTTACTCTTCGTAGTTCTTTCAAAGACCAATTTCTTAGATTCTTTATCAAAAGAGGCATTTTGTACAACAAAAGTCTCTTCATCAGAAAATGTCTCCACCTGGACCATGAGTGCAGAAATATGTTGTATGTTTTCTCTAGCCAACACTTCTAAATCTAGGAAAGTGATATCTTCAATATCCACATCCAAGTCCATATTATCCAATAACAAATCATTTTCTGGTGCATGCATTTGTTGTCGCTCCTACTATGAATTAGTCCTTTTTCTTTTCATTTTTAACTTGTGGGGGTTCTCCAAGTTCCCCTTAGGTGGGTTTCTTTCTTCATCATCCCCTAAATTATTACTCTATTTTTTTCTTAGGTGTGATGTCCTAGGCTGAGGATTTGTCTTTGGTAGAGCACTTCTTCGAGAAACAATTGGTGACTAAGCATTTTTCTCATTTGAAGGATTACCTCTTTCCTTATGATGTTTTGTGGTACTTATGATAGTTTCTAATTATCTGGAGTCTGTCAGTTTCTTGATTATTAGGGTTATCACTATCATTCTCCTCTTCTCCACTTATTTCTGAATTTATGAGTGTAGGGTTGATACCAACTGAAATCAAATGATTGTAAAAAAGACGACTAGGGTCAAAACCCTTGATTTCCTCTGCATATATCAAGTTGGAATGGTCGAAATAAGCAGCATATTCGTCAATATTGGAAATTCCTCTGAGAATAATTTCTCCAACTTTCCACGGGAGAGGTATGAACTACTTTTTTCTTTTCTTAGAAATGGTGTGAAACCAAAATTTGTATTTTCTAGCTACTTCAATAATAAACAACTTATCAGATATATAATATGGAAGAAAAATAGGTTTTTTGATATAGTAGAAAACCTTGGTGATATTGTAATCCTCCATTTTTTCAATAATTCCTTTCCCTTTTACAAAAGTCGGTGTTTCCAATGAGAGTTGGGAAGTGTCTTCCCCAAATAATAGCTTCTTGAATTTAGACACAAAATCATAATATACTTCACAGAAATGATGGTTGACTCTCTGCCTCCATAAAGCTTGATACGACATGGTCACATGGTCCACCTCTATTTTCACTCTTCAGGCAATGTTTAAACCCTAAAGTATGACAATATGTAATAGCAAATAGCAAATAAGATGACATATAAAACTTCTTCTCAGTCTTGAAATTTGTCAACTGTGCAGTAATTTCATTCAAAATAATCTTCGCCCAGTCAAAGATTGTGTTTTCGTGAACTACGAAATGCAGTATATATAATTCCAATCGGGGAATGGTTTATGTAGAGTCTTAGCCAACAATCTGAGTAAATAACCATGCAATTTACTGTGTTTTACTTGTGAGAGTTTGGATACCAAGCTTGTGAAGAGAGTGGAAGATCTTCCTTGCGAGGCAAGCTTGAGAGCTATTGTTTCTAGTTTCTTTTGTGTGGCCCCTTTGAGGCTCGGGGGGCTCAGGGGTAAGAAGAGTACCCCTAGCATTGGCTGGGAGGTACCAATGAAGTCATTGGATAAATGGGTGAAGGAGAAGGAGATTTGCGCAATTACAGTGGGCGATCCACTTCTTACATTTTCGATTTGTTGGTTACGGTATTCCATTGTTCCATTTTTTAAAAACTGAAAAATATTGGTGGTAGTTTCATTAGCATTGGTTATATGTTTTAGATTGAAAAATGGTGTAAAAGGGAAAGGGGAATCACTTTTTTAAGTATTGTTATGTTGTCAAAATTTTGTTTTAACTGTGTTTTACTTGTGAGAGTTGGGATAGCAATCTTGTGAAGAGAGTGGAAGGTATTCCTTGCGAGGAAAGCTTAGGAGCTATTATTTCTGGTTTCTTGTGTGTGGCCCCTTTGTGGCTTGGGGGATCAGCGGGTAGAAGAGTACCCCTAGATTTGGTTGGGAGGTACCAGTGAAGTCATTGGATTAGAAGGTGAAGGATAAGGAGCTTTTTGCAAGTACAACGAACGATTCATTTCTTACATTTTCAATTTTCTGGTTACTGTATTCCATTGTTCCATTTAAAAATATATATATGAAAAAAATTGGTGGCAGTTTCATTGGCGTCGGTTATATGTTTTAGATTGAATCAAGGAGAAATTTGTTGGTTGTATTATATAACAATTGAAGCAATGTAAATTCATCTTGTGTATTTCGATATATATTACTCTCATATTGCGTGCATTTTTGGTGGTTTGAGGCGTTACCTCTATTCTTGTATGAAAAGTTAATGGAATGTTGTGATAATCTATAATATAATATGTATTCTGCAGTCTAAAAAATACCTTTGGCAATGTAAGTTGGACACGAAAGAATTTCAATATTAACTTTCATTTATTATGCATCTTATTATATGTTTAACAGACCAATCTGATACTGGAAATTCTACCAGTTGTCTCTGTCCAAATGCATTCAACAAATATTATTTTGATTAAGAAAATTTTGTTGAATAATTGTGATAAGTGAGTTAGCTATCTATGTGATTAAGACTTGGGTATTTTTAGTTTTGTAGCAAACTTTACACCTTCTTTTATGATTTGCAAGTTTTGTCCATAGAAAATTTATATGATAGAAATCACTGATCCCTCATCTTTCTTTTTCGTTTTCTTGGATTACAGAGAATTTGTTTATGAGAGATTAACTTGGGTCATCTCCTTTGCCTCATAATCATTATTTGTCAAACCTAGAGCATAAAAAGTTATCTCTTGTCTCAAGGGCATCCTATCACACAAACTCAGAAAGGATTAGATAGGCGATGGTGTTTCAATTGCATTTGGTCCTGAATTATAGCCCTGGTGATTTTACCACATGCATTAAACTCTGTTCAAATTAATTGTCGATTGCATTACTGACGACAATGCAAGCCTTTATGCTTCTTTTAGTGAGCAATGAATTGGTTTTCCAAGCTCATGAGAAAATCGCGTATTTGACAGACATGGTCGTTCAGAATGTAAGAGCTACAATGATGTAAATGGATTGACTTTTCCTGTTGGGTTTAGCATTACCGGGAAATAAGAACAACAACAAAGGAAATATCAGGATAGGTATGAGTCAAATATAAGACGCTACCTACTGACTGATGCTACAAATTGGCATCAACTTTGGGAGAAGTACAAGGGGAAACAATTTTGAATCCAGACTAGAAGGGAGAAGGGGCTAGTTTAGAGTATTCCATGTGAAATCGACAAATAAGGTCACAAGCATACTTAGACTAGGAAAGAAAAATTCCTTCCTTGGTTTGCAATACTTGGAGGTCAAGAAAATAGTGAAAATAACCTAAGTCTATCATTTCAAATTTCTTTTTAAGGATGGATTTCACATGGGTCAAAATTTTGGGTCACTACTAGTGAGGATAAGGTCATCAACATAAAGAACAAGGATTATGAGATGACTTCCTACTTTCTTGGTATAGACATTAGGATGAAAATGACATCTAGAAAAGTCGGTATCATGAAGAAAGTTCTCCATTTTGGCATACCAAGCTCGCGGAGCTTGATTAATACCATAAAGAGATTTCTTAAGGTGGCAAACAAGGTTGGATTCATTCTCAACATAGCCAGGATGTTGTTCCATGTAGATTTATTCTTGCAAATCCCCATGCAAGAAGGTGGATTTAACATCCATCTGATGACCTCCCATTTACGTGAGGCCACAAAGGCTAGAACAAGGCGGATGTTATTCATTTTGGATACATGGGAAAAGGTTTCATTATAGTCAATGCCTTCAACTTGAGAGAATCTTGTAGAAACTAATCCGGCCTTGTGTCTTTCAATACTTCCATTTGATGCATACTAGTTCTACACACATTTACATCAGACAAGTTTTCTTCCTTTCAGAAGAGGAATAAGATCCCAAGTATCATTTTCCATTAAAGAATGATACTCTTCATTCATTGTTGTATCCCAATCTGGATGACCTAAAACTTTTGCAAATGTCTCTAGATCATGATTCTCTGAAACTTGATCCAAAAGAGAAGAGGCTCGACGAAACTGTGAACATGTTTGATGTTGATCTAAAGGATCATCGACTACTTCTTGAGTTGAATGAACACATTGGGGAAGCTGCGGTACTGGTGTAGTTTCATGTTCAATGGACTCATCTGAAGGAAGGTGAGCAGGCGAATGGATTTTCATACTCATTGTCATCATCTGAAGAAAAAGAAACCAGAATAGAAATAGAAGATGGTAGAAACGTTGAAGATGGCTTGCAAGCCAAGATATTTTCATCAAATTTAACATCTCTTCTAATAATAATTTCATTAGAATGGGGTTGAAGAAGTCTGTAATCTTTAACATCTTCAGAATAACCAAAAAAAATACACTTCACTTTTAGGGTGTAAATATTTACTTTTCTCATCATGAATGTGAGCCCATGCTACACTGCCAAATACACAAAAGTGGATTACATCTGGCTTAATTTTATTCCATGCTTCTTCCAATGTTATATTTTTTAGGGCCTTTGTGGGAGTGCGAATACTATGTAATTTGCATATTTAATGGCTTCCGCGCAATAATTAAGACGTAATCCCTTAGATTGGATCATACAATTAGCCATTTCTTTTAATGTGTGATCATTTCTCTTAGCAACACCATTTTGTTGTGGTGTATATGGAACAATGTGTTGCATTTGGATGCCCTATGTAGTTCAATAACTTGTAAAATTGGTGTTCATACATTCACCTCCATTTTCTATTCTTAACCTTTGAAGTTGATGACCAGATTGTTTTTTTATTAGGGCCTTGTAGGCCAACAACTTGTCAAATACTTCGCTCTAAGTTTTAAGAAGTAAACCCAAGTGCGTATGGAAAATTCATCAATGAAAGTAAGAAACATTGTGTTGACGTTTGAATCTGTCTGAACTGAAACAAAAACCTCACGAGGATATGAATCACCCTACATTTTTAGAGAGGTGGTACTCCTATTTTTCTTATGATATTTTTGTAATTATAAAATCAAGAATAATATAGGACCATGATATAGTCCAATCTCTAATGCTCAATATAAATCAAAAGTGTTGAAAAGTAAAGAGTATTTATAAAAGATAATTTTTGAGAAACAGACCAGGAATGTCACACACCACACATTGAAGTGAATAAAAATATCCTCACATCCATCATAGTGAAAATAAAGATTATGATCACATCAAAATAAAAGAAGATGGCATGTTATTGCGCAATCTATACTTAAAGGCAAGTAGGCTTAGATTGACGTAACACACAGGTAACCCTATCATTGTCACCCCAATAGGGTACTTCTTTCTCTTTAGGGGGAGGAAAACCTCACTCCAAGGGAGACGTCCCAGGACCTAGTTAGTTAATGAAGGGAAAAAAGATATGGTGAAAATCCACCCCTCTCTCTAGGTCACTCAGCTAAAGAAGTTACTTAGGTAAAGTTTAAAGGGACAAGGGAAAATTTAAGTGGGTTTGTACCTTCCCTTTACCAATGAAACATTAAACATTAGTAGCAACAATTATAATCAATGACTTCTTAAACAAATTTTGTGCTGCCAGAATAAGTTGTTATACAATAAATGTGAGATTACATTAGCAACAATGTATCTTGAAAGTTGCAAGTTCTAATTACAAGGAAAAGATACAAGAGACTTGCAAACTTGATAATGCTTTGTCACTCACAATTTTCAAGATAAATACAAGTCAATACATGACCAAAAAGGGGTTGCCAAAGTGTTTATAACAACAACAATTCAATAGCTATAACAGCAACAAACCACTTTAAAAAAAAGTACTTTTATAAGGAAATAACACACACCTTTAGCACTTAATGATAGCAATTTTCCTAACACAAGTTTCTGGGTAGTTTTGTAGTTAGCATGGGCTGATAAGGGCTGAAAAATGTGGTTGTAACAATAGTTGTAACAACATCAAAGTAATATGTAACAGCTTCATAAATGCACCTTTAGAACAATAGCTAGGATAGTTTAAAGCTTCAAAGTGATAATGCTTTAACTTGTGCAATTTCTGGGTTGGTTTACTTAGTTAATGGGCTTGAAAAACATGTTAAGAAGAGGATGTAACAATGATGTTAGAAACAACTTACTTAGTAATTAGTAATCTATGCTTAGTTAGTAAGTTAGTAGAGTATGAAGTGAAAGAGTTTGAGTTGAGTCTTGTCAAGAAATAGGAGAAGAGGACTAGTGCCTTTAAGGGTAATGGAGTCAAGGAGGGAGGCTTCTTCTAAGGATGCAATTTTAATGATGATGCACAAATTTAAAGTCTACGAGGGAAAAATTATAGGAGAAGTAGTAACTTAAGTCCTCCTAGACTTTGACCTCAAGAGACAAAATGCTAGGGTGTAGGCAATTCTAGGCCCTAGCACCTTTCTCTTCTTAGCATTTTTATGGAGTAAAACTTATGCAAGAATAACCAAGTATAAAACCCTTAGAGTGCTAGGAATTTACGGCTCTAGGGTTTCACTAGTTGCTGGATCAATTTAGTGAAAATCTTGGCAAATAAAAAGTAAGAAAGTAGAAACTTAAGTTTATTACTTCAAGCATTAAATACACCATGCAATTCCATAATCTTTTATGAGCAAATAAAACCATACAACAAACCATTCAATAGATGACAAAATGCAGATTCTACTTACTTGCACCAAGAATAATCATGAGTATACCATGCAAGATCACCATAGAACTCCAAAATTGATCCAAGTTCCAAATACAAGCCTTAAACAAGAGTGGCGCCTCACAATTTCAGCCAATAACACTAATATGGCGCAAAATTCAGACCTCTTGTCCCCAAGGACAAGTTTTGATGTAAAAATGAGAGTACTTTATGTTTATTTATACAAACATTTGACCTTAAATTCACTTTTAGGTCAAAAACAAGGCAGACCTTGCCAATTTACAATAAAAAAACAATTTTGACATAATTAAATAAAATTGAATCTCCAAACACCTCCAAGGGTGACATCATGCCCCTATAGGGTGACGTTGAGCCCCATATGTGGAACGTTGAGCTAAAAAAGTGGGGCTTGACCTCCAGAGGCCTAAAATGATGCTTGCACATGCCACCCGACCCACAAATGCATCCAAAGATGAAACCCTAGCTCTGGATGATGTCTAGGTCTATCATGGCGATGTCCAGGGCCCTCAAGGGATAACATCCATGTGGGAAGAGCAAGTTCCCCCGGGTCTAGGTCTGAAAGGGTGCCTCCAAAGGCAACATCCTTCTTCTTCCTAGTGCAAGTCTTCAATCTCTTCTTACCCCTAGCTGGGGTTTCAACATCCATTTGTGGGCTTTAATCCCCATGAAGCTCTGAGCTAATCATTCCCTCATGTGTACCTGTCCACCGGGAAAGGTCCTGTAGCAACAACAAGTATGCCCTCCTGGGGTTTCATAAGTCACATGGATCATAGCATGTAAATCACATCCAATAATTAAATTTCCCAAACATGTGCATCAAACCCCCCTTAACCCATACAAATGCTCAAAGAGATTATGCAATTTGACAAATTAGGTTTGGAGAAGGTCTCGGGGTGTCCTATTGGTATAACCTCTCTTAAGTTTGGGTTGTTTCCCATGTGGGATATATTCTAAGTCATGTAAGTGTATGAGGTGGCATGGGGTAAATATTTGGGCATGGGGTGCATGTAATAATAGGGAAATTTAAAGTCTTGCCTGTGGGTGCCTTTGTAGAGGACGAGTTGCACCTTTTCATAAATGCAATTGTTTCCTAGCCCATTGATTGCCTTTTACTCTTAGATTCATTTCTTTTGATATTTTTCTCTTGTGCTTCAAGGAAATAGTTGAGGGCCATTTTCCTAGCTTGATGACTAGAGGTAACAACATTATCCACAAACATTTCACGGAAATGAGAAGGTTGGCTCATGATGAGACCCCCTTTCTCTTATCTATGCCACTAAGAGCCACTATCCTGGCTTGGTGACTAGATAGGTGGTAGTTTCATACCGCTACATGCCCATGGTCATAATAAGTCGGCTCATTATGAGACCTCCTATCCATCAACTAGTACCTTGAGTGTTTATGTTATCTTATGGGTCCCCTTTTCTTACTGAGAATATTTTCACTGCTTTCTGGGGGATCCCTAGGTGAAGCATATTGAAGGTTTCAACATTGGATTTTAACTCTTTCCAACTACTTTTACCCTCTGGGCCTTCATCCCCTTCTTCCCACGAGATAAGGTACAACCCTTCCTAGTGTAGCCAATCCCAATGCCCAAACAAGGATAGGGGAGATGAAAGGAATAAACATTGAAAGTGGTAAGTATGGAGGGAATGGACGATGAATTTTCACAGATCCACCTAATATCAACCCATCCTAAAGGGAATCAACTTACAAGGGCACCACGTCATCCTTCCAGGTATGAACGAGGAAAAGAGCATAATTTCCAAGCAAACTACATGAAATTGAAGAAGAATTCAATATAACATATTTAAGTGATTCAAATATCAGAGTGATACATACCATGATACCTGGACTCATTACCTCATGGAGCAAGACTCACCGCTACTTCAGGACTAGGATGGTGTGATGGATAATGCAGCGGGTGATATGTGGACTGCACTAAAGAAAAGAGGGGCCCTCCGGAGCCAAGCTCAAGTCGTCTGGCTCTTGGTACTCCATGTCTAGGACCTGTGGGCCTCGAGACATGATCTCCTTAGTTATCCATAGGCTAGAGGATAACATGGCCCATTCACATGAGAAAATTTTTATAGAGTAATACTTATAGAGATCAAAATAATATTATGATAGACCAATTTCAAATCATTTATACTCAAGACTCAGAGTTATAAAATACAGTCAAAATTGATCCCGAATTAGTTCTCTGGGATTTCTCAAACCAAGAGAGGCAAAGATTTTTTCCATATCCCATAACTCTAAAATTAATGACATTATTTTCTTAATATTTTCTTCGACAAAATGTCGAGTGGCAATGATCAAATTTGAAATTCCCTTGACTCTAGCACTTGACTCTTGGGTTTCTTGAAAACTTTTTATGGGACAAATCATGGCAATGGGGGAAGCCAGAATAGGTAGAGGCGTGAGGGTTGCTTCCAATTCTTTAATTTTCTCTTTCAACTAAACATTTTCTTCCTCCATATTTGTAATTGAAACAACAAGTGCATCCCTTGTGACTTTATGAATATATGGCAATATAGAAGACAACATATTTTGTGGACAATGGTGGACCGCAAATTCTCACTTTTACTCTTTGTAGTTCTTTCAAAGACCAATTTTTTAGATTCCTTATCAAAAGAGGCATTTTGTACAGCAAAAGTCTCTTCATCAGAAAATGTCTCCACCTAGACCATGAGTGCAGAAATATGTTGTATGTTTTCTCTAGCCAACACTTCTAAATCTAGGAAAGTGATATCTTCAATATCCACATCCAAGTCCATATTATCCAATAACAAATCATTTTCTGGTGCATGCATTTTTTGTCCCTCTTGCTATGAATTAGTCCTTTTTCTTTTAATTTTTAACTTGTGGGGGTTCTACAAGTTCCCCTTAGGAGCGTTTCTTTCATCATCGTCCCCTGAATTATTACTCTATTTTTTTCTTAGGTGTGATGTCTCAGGCTTAGGATTTGTCTTTGGTAGAGCACTTCTTCTAGAAACAACTGGTGACTCAGCATTTTTCTCATTTGAAGGCTTACCTCTTTCCTTATGATGTTTTGTGGTACTTATGATAGTTTCTAATTATCTGGAGTCTCTGTCAGCTTCTTGATTATTAGGGTTATGACTATCATTCTCCTCTTCTCCACTTATGGATGAATTTATGAGTGTAGGGTTGATACCAACTGAAATCAAATGATTGTAAAAAAGACAACTAGGGTCAAAACCCTTGATTTCCTCTAGATATCTCAAGTTGGAATGGTCGAAATAAGCAACATATTCGTCAATATTAGAAATTCCTCTGAGAAGAATTTCTCCAACTTTCCACAGGAGAGGTATGAACTACTTTTTTCTTTTCTCAGAAAATGTGTGAAGCCAAAATTTGTATTTTCTAGCTACTTCAATAATAAACAACTTACCAGATATATAATATGGAAGAAAAATAGGTCTTTTGATATAGTAGAAAACCTTGGTGATATTGTAATCCTCCATTTTTTCAATAATTCCTTTCCCTTTTAGAAAAGTCGGTGTTTCAAATGAGAGTTGGGAAGTGTCTTCCCCAAATAATAGCTTCTTGAATTTAGACATAAAATCATAATATACTTCATAGAAATGATGGTTGACTCTCTGCCTCCATAAATCTTGATACGACATGGTCACATGGTCCACCTCTATTTTCACTCTTCGGGCAATGTTTAAACCCTAAAGTATGACAATATGTAATAGCAAATATCAAATAAGATGACATATAAAACTTTTTCTCAGTCTTGAAATTTGTCAACTGTGCAGTAATTTCATTCAAAATAATCTTCGCCCAGTCGAAGATTGTGTTTTCGTGAACTACGAAATGCAATATATATAATTCCAATCGGGGAATGGTTTATGTAGAGTCTTAGCCAACAATCTAAGTAAATAACCATGCAATTTATTTATAAGGATTTTTTAAAGAAATTATTCGAATTCTGGATATATCTTCAGGCATTGATGTAGAAATGGTTTATGTAGAGTCTTAGCCAACAATCTAAGTAAATAACCATGCAATTTCATTGTAGGATTTCAAAGAAATTATTCAATTGATATATTCAGGCATTGATGCGGGGTCATGCAAATATTATTGAATAAGTTTGATTCCATTATTTTTTCTTTTTAAAATTCTTTTGGCTTCCTCCCCTTTGTAAACCAGGTTCACCTCCGAAAATTTCCGCATCTCTCTAAATATTGAAGGCACCAAGGAAATAAGAGAACTTCTATGTAATGTGATGACCCTTCTGTTCTGGATAAACTTGTTGATGCACCAAGTGATAATATCCTTGCATTCAAAGAATTCTGGGACACAATCTGCGAGAACTATCCATGAAGTCCATACCTTGTTGTTTTCTTTACCCAACAAATTTGAATAGTACCAATATGCCCGATAAATCAAATACAACTAAGAGCCTTAAATTCTCCCAAGTTGTTGGTCCCTAACCTATATTGGCTTTCCCTTTGAAAATATGAGAATAAAAAAGATGAAGAATAAAACCATCTCCACCTAGGTGGTCCAAACCCATAATATTTAATAGATATACCTACTTGTCCCATTGTAATATTTAATACATATACCTACTTATTAATTTGAATTGAATGGCAATTCAATTTCGTTGAAAGACCACATATGTACCATTGTAATATTTAATACATATACCTACTTATTCATTTGAATTGAATGGTAATTCAATTTCGTTGAAAGACCACATATGGTAGTTTAGTTTATTAATTTAATAGATATACCTACTTGTCCCGTAGTAATTATTTGGTAAATATACCTACTTATTCATTTGAATTGAATGGCAAGTCAATTTCGTTGAAAGACCATATATGGTAGTTTAAGTAATTAGAAAATTTGCATCGAATTAACAATAATATTATAATTACATCGAAAGGTGTACACTTATTGGAAATGAGTATATTTAATAATCTTTTAATCATAAATTTCAATCGTATGGTTTTGAATTGAAGATACTGGCATATTCTTCGTTGTCCTTCCAAATCAATGAATGAAATTTCATGTTCATAACTTTCTTGTATTATTTAGGACTTTTGTTAACTTGTTTACTTTTTAACATTTACTTAATATAATTAAGAAATTACTGTGTGACTATCTAATTACCACGTTCTAATGATTAGCAAACTTATTTGAAATTACAAATTTACTTGAATAATAATTTTTTTCTCTAGATTTACATTTCTGCCACGTTTACACTCAGCCACCAAAATTTAAATTTAAGACCTTAAATTTATTACTTTATTAAAAAGGTTTAACTTCGTTAGGCTAAATAATATGTACAAGGGTTATTTGGATCGGTTTTACATATATCTATGAGCATCCTATATTACATTAAGCCTAATGGGTTGATAACATAACTCACCATTGATATTTGGAATTAATGTTAGATAAATGATGACCTTAGTTTTGGTAAAGTCTTAAAATTTATTTTAGTAGTCAACATTGCTTTGCAATAGTTTTGAAAGTCCTTGTAATAGAATTTAACTATATTAGAGGGATTATTCTTATTTATGTTATGCTTAGAATGATAACACTTGAAATACTGGACTAAGATGGTTTGGTCATTACATCTTTAGATTTCTTTATTCATCATTAGGATTTAAATTATGTGTACTCTGTGTTGTGATAAAGCTTAGAACCTAATAACTATTGATATAGCATAGATGCAATTATTTTGTTGAGCAATAGAAATTGGAATTAGGTGTATTGATGAGTTTTAAATTAATGATTTATCTATTGAATAATTAAGGATTAATTGAATAGCGTAGATCATTCAATACTATTTGGCTAGAGGACTAAATGTATGGATTCTCTACATTCTTATTAAGTGGAATTTCTTGTTATTCTTCATAATAAAGGTTATATTATGTTTCTTGCTCAATTACACTAGAGTATTGCTTAAATGATTGCTTAAGTGTAGTAGATTATTCTACAGTGCCTTGAAAATTTTATGGTTAAGTATTGTTATTGATTCTAGCCTTGGATTCCAGAAAAGGATTGGGGTTATGGGAATTAGATACCTCCTTGTTCCTAAAAAAAGTCGCTAGTCCTGAGACCTTAAATGGTGAAATTCAATCGGATGAATCCTAGACTTAAGCGTTGATTATGTGTCTTGGAGGTCTAAACTTTTAGGGTAGGTTGGGCAGGTACACATATTTTATTATCCTATATGATATGGTTGATCTATGAATAATGGTGATGTTGTATCTGAGTCTTGTTGTGTAGTGATATATGAGAATAGAATGTGTAAATATTGATGTTTGTTATTTTCGCATAACACTTGTCCTAATTGATTTTTTTATTTATTTTTACCACTACTATACTCACTTACATTTATGTCTTAAGATAGGGGTCATTACATATGGTATCAGAGAGGGTTCAACCCTGTGATAAGGGACCCGTTACACCTTCCATTGTGTTAAATAAAATGATCAAAGATGTATTACTAATAGATTTTGAAATTTTTCATGCATGTAATCATGGTTAGAGGACGCAGGGGGGGTAGACGTCATGGTGCAAGAGGAAGAGGTTTTTCTCCTTCAAGAGTATCCACGCCAGAGGGATCTAACCCTCAGGGAGATGAGCAAACTACTAAGCAGGAGCATATTTCTATGGGAGATGTGGTAGGTATGATGAGATCCTTCCGGAGGATGTCAGAGGCATTGATCGACTGTCTTGATTGGGATGAAGGCGGAACATTTGTTCCCAACAAGGGTTCACAATGCACTCCAACATGTAGTAGTAGTATACACAGAGAACTCCAGAAAGTGAAATTTCCTGAGTTTTGGGGTGCCACAGATGGCTTAGCCACCGAGTCATGGTTGGAGAACATGGTGATGTGCTTCACACTTTGTGATTACACCTCCAACATGAAAGTCTGTGTGGAGGTATTTCAACTAAGGGGGAGTGCACTTCTATGGTGGAAGACGCTCCTACCTTAACTAAACATGGCCATTGAAGATGTGTCATGGGAGTTGTTCGAGGAATGATTTCAGGAGAGGTACTTGTCCAAGGAATTCATTGAGCACCATATCAATGAGTTCAATGCCTTACGACAAGGTATTAGTACGATACGAGAGTATGAGGCCAAGTTTATGGAACTACTCAGATACACTCCACATATGAACACATAGAAGTTAAAGGTCAACAAATTTAGAAGGCGAGGATATTAAGGCCCCATACATTGCACGATGCAATTTAGAAGGCCTTCATTGTTGAGGAAGAGTTGAATAGTGGGGGTCAGAGTAGGAAACATGCTAGACAGACTGGACAGGTGACACCAGGAGCGTAGTAGTATTAGGCACTAGCTAGACAGACTTTTGGGCATCGAGATATGCCCAAAGGACCTATGTTCTCGAAACCAATATGATAGACTCCTCAACGGAGGACTCATTACAAAGAACCACAATGACAACAACAATGTCGTCCGCAACAACAACAACAGTTTAAGATTGTTCAATAGAACAGACCAGGATCATAGATTGTTAGGCCAACAACTTCTACTTTGGGGACCAGGAGCACTAGACCGAAGAATGGATGTTGGACATGTGGAGAGCCACATTACCAACGATATTGTCTGATTGAGAAGGCCAGAGCAGATGGATCATCAGGACCCACTACAGTTGGATATTTGGGCAAGGCCCACATGATACATGCAACGGTGAACAACCGCCAGGCCGAGCACCAGTCCACTGTGCTCAAGATGTCAGGTACAATTGCCAATCAAAATTTTAGTATTTTGATAGATCTAGGAGCTATAGAGAGAGATGTATTTCTAGTGCAGTGCTTAAGAGAATTAAGGTAAAGGCATTTGAGCAGGATGAGTTCAGATACGCAGAAATGACATCGGGTGTGAAGCAAAAAGTTGGAGGAAATGTTATGGACTATAGCATTAAGTTGGGTGATTTTGTAATGAAGGCCGAACTATATGTCACAATCTTAGGATCTTATGACATAATCATTGGCATGGACTGGTTGGAATCACATGATGCGATACTTAACTGCAAGACAAAATGGTTAAGTTTGACAGATGATTTGGGATAGAGTAGAGTGGTTGTAGTAAGAAACCAGGAGTGTCTCTGAGGTTTATTTCTTCCCTACAATTACAAAACAATATGTGCAAGGGGTGTAAATTATACTCCATATTAGCACTAAATAAAGAGGGGGACACAAAAGGAATAGAAAATATTCATGTAGTATCAGAGTTTGTCGATGTGTTTCCTAAGGAATTTCCAGGTTTGCCGCCAGAAAGAGAATTGGATTTTATAATAGACCTAAAACCTGGAACGAAACCAATTGCAATAAATCCATACCAGATTTCGACACCGGAATTGCAGGAGTTGAAAATGAAATTGAAGGAGTTGTTAAACTTGGGACTTATACATCCAAGCGTATCGTCGTGGGGTGCAACAATTATTTTTTGTGAGAAAGAAGGATGGATTGTGGAGAATTTGTATTGACTATCGTCAATTGAACAAAGAGACGATCAAGAACCAATATCCATTGCCAACGATTGGTGATTTGTTTGATCATATGAAGGGAGAAACTGTGTTTTCTAAGATCGACTTGAGATCATGATATCACCAGTTACAGATCAAAGAGGAAGATATCCCTAAGACCGCATTTAAGACGAGATTCAGAAAATATGAGTTCATCGTTTTACCGTTTGGATTGGTGAATGCCTAGGGTGTATTTGTGAGTTTGATGAATGGGGTACTCGGTGAATACTTGGACAAGTTTGTTCAAGTATTTATTGATGAAATATTTATTTATTCTCAGATAAAAAAAGAGCATGACAAACACTTGAGATTGGTTCTATAGTGTCTTAGAGAAAACAAATTGTACGGAAAGCTATCAAAATGTTCTTTTTACCAATCAAAGATTTTTTACTTGGGACATATCATATCTAGAGAAGGTATCATTGTGGATCCAGCAAAATTAGAGGTTATTATGGAATGGCCAGCTTCGACGAACATACAACAAGTACGTAGCTTTATAGGTTTAGTAGGATATTACCGACGATTACTCGAAGGTTTTTCGAAGATAACAAATCCAATCACGAAATTGCAGAAGAAAAACAAGAAATTCGTCTGGACAGGGAAATGTGAGGAAGCATTTCAAAAGATTAAAGATTTGTTAACAACAGTGCCAGTATTGAAGGTCCCCGACATGGACAAGGAATTCTTGGTATGCATAGACGGATGCAATGAAGTTTTAGGTGGATTTTTAATGAAAGATGGTCGAGTGATCGCTTACATTTCAAGGAAACTAAGAATGCATGAGGAGAACTACGCAACGCATGAATTGGATTTATTAGAAATTGTATATGCCTTGAGAGTATGGAGACATTATCTGATTGGACGAAAATTTGAATTAAATACAGACCACTATGGATTGCAACATATTTTTACTAAGAGTGACCTAAATGCGTGACAAAGGCGTTGGTCATAACTACGTGAATATGTTTCAAAATTAATTACATTAAATGAATGGTGAACAAAGTAGCATATGCGTTGAGTCAGAGACCACACATATTCTCGGTAATACATCTTAAGACAAATCTTCAAGAAAAGATTCTAGCTCTACAGATTAACGATCATTGGTACAAGGATGTTAAGGATAGTATTGGACAAGATACCATGACAGTACCAAAGTATGAAGGTTATTCATTTGACATCGACAGATTATTGAGGTTCTTCTGTAGAGTCTGATTCATCATCCTTTAAATCAAACTCTATTTTCTCTAGTTCTTCTTTACGTGGTAGGGCTTCATGTTTAACAACATCCTTCATTTCTCTAAATACCACATCTCAGCTATACACTACCTTCTTAGTTTCTAGGTTCCAAAGCTTATAACCTTCGATACCATCTTTATATCCAATAAAGATACACTTTTCAGCCTGCTTATCCAGCTTACTCCTATTTTCCTTTAGAACATGAACATATGCATCGCAGCCAAAAACCTTGAGATGTGTGAGAGAAGGTTCCTTACCAGTCCATACCTCTTGTGGAGTCTTGTCATCCAATGTTGATGAGGGTGATCTGTTGACCAGGTAACATGCAGTACCCACTGCCTCTGCCCAAAATTCTTTCCCTAACCCGACACCACTGAGCAATCACCTTGCTTTTTCCATCAACTTCCTATTCATCCTTTCTACAACTCCATTCTGCTGAGGTGTATATGGAGTAATATTATGCCTTCCTATACCTCACTTCTTACAGAATTATTCAAATTCATTTATGCAGAACTCTCCGCCATTATCTGTCCTCAACACCTTAATTCGTTTCTTTGTTTGATTCTCAACAAGAGCCTTAAACTCTTTAAACCTGTCAAAGACTTCAGATTTCTTCCTGAGGAAATATATCCAAGTCTTCCTCGAGAATTCATCTATAAATGAGACATAGTACACATATTTTCCCAGTGATGGGACCGACACAGGTCCAAAAACATCACTGTGAACTAGCTGTAAAAATCCTTTTGCCCTCGTTGCACTAGAGGGGAATCTTACTCGATTTTGCTTCCCATATAGACAATGTTCACATAAATCAAAATCCAGAGAGAAGTTAGACATACCTTCAACCATACCTTTACCGTGTAGTAGTCGAAGACCCTTTTCTCTTATATGCCCCTGTCTTTGATGCCACATCATAACCTTTTCTCCAAAGACTGTAGGAGTTCTTTCTTCTTCAACTCCAATATCAGGAACAATGGAACTATTACACCCATCACTAATAGTTCTTCCTTGCATCTTATACAAAGTTTCAAACCGAACTCCCCTCAGCAACACCATTGCTCCTCGAACCATCCTACAGGTTTCCTTTTCAAATATTGTTTTTACCCCTGCATCGTCCATTTTGCTTACAAAAATCAAATTTCTGGCCAAACCTGGGATGTGCAGAATACCAAGCAGTGTTCTAATCCTTCCATCTATGAGCCTCAACTTGACCCTTCCTCTTTCTATGATTCTAGTTGTTGAATCATTACCTAAGAAAACATTACCTCCATCATACCTTTCATATTCGCA
>SNQJ01S0068925.1:0-26933 GCA_010110895.2 Picea sitchensis
CCTAGCTTTAGCTACACCTAGGTAAGCCTTTTTCTCCTTAGGGTTTTGGTTTGGTGGCCTTGCCATAGCAACACCATCAAACCCTAGATCCTCTTGTCCTTGAGTTTAAGCCTCCCAAGCTATTAGTCTCACCTCCTTTGACTGCATTAACCCAAGGCACTAGTCTAGAAACCTTCTTGAGCTTGTTTATGCCTTAAACTCTCTCTCAAACTACTTTTAATTTGAAACCCTAACTAACCTAGCGTCTAACCCTAGCTTTTCTTTACTAACCCTAATGAAGTGACGTCTTGCTGATTTTAACTTGTGTTTGGATAGAAAAGTGCGGCCTAGTCACCTTATCATAGCCGTAGAGGTTAATTGCAATTTTATTGGTTGAATTTGTCAAAACGTCACTTCTTGGCTAGCTAACCCTAATTCTGTAACAAAAATTATATAGGTGACGTCACACCTTCTAGACCACTTGTTTTGACTTGCAACGTTGTGACATTTGTCATCTCTTTTGATAGGTTTTGAGCCATTGATTACATATATAAGCTTGTTTGGTAAAACATTGTGCCCTTTCCCTTTCAAATTGTCCTATTACTAGGGATGACGTCACACCTCTTGCAGCAACAATATAGGTGATGCAGCAAATATATTTATTGTTAGCAGATTTGATATTTGTAGCATTGTGATATGATAAAGATCTAATTTTACACATTGAATGCTCTTGTCTTTTGATGAACTTATTGAAGAAGTGATATAAGATATTTATCTTTGTTTAAATAATCATTGACTTCGTCAATAATTGAGAGCATTTTGATATTGTGCATTGTGATGACAAAGATCTAATTTCACATTGAATGCTCTTGTATCTTTTGATGAACTTATTGAAGAAGTGATATAAGATATTTATCTTGTTGAAATAATCATTGACTTCACAATAATTATATCCAATCATTGCTCACACATTAAAGGATAGTCAGCTCGATATTATGAAGTACTAACCCACCTAGCACATATTCTATATTTGTCTTGTCTCGCAAAACAGTTGCATCCAAGGAAGATTCTTCTGACTATCTCATCTTTGGCGCTAATCTGTGGAAAGGAACTTCTTTGACTTGGTCCATTACCCTCTAAGCCCTTCATTAACCCAGATTGCCTAGGGACGCCTCCCTTGGACTAGCCATCCTAAATAGAAAGAGCCCCCATCGTGGTGACAGTGGGCGGGGAAGCTCATACATACTGTTTTAAGCTCTGACTCAAGCTATCTAAACCCTCCTACAAACCGTATGCATGTATCAGAAAGTTAATAATCAGCTTTGAGGGTTTTGAGTCTAAAACCCAAGAGATCAACTCGGTGGTGAAAAATCCCTCCTTCCTTGGATCCAGTCTTGGTCCCAGAGGTGAAATAATCCTCCCACACCATTAATTCTACAAGCATAAGTGTGTTGGTTCTATGTGCATTTACTGTGCTAGGCTTAAACCTGGTTTCTGATAGGGTGTAAATTCATATTGGAGGTTTTGGTTCGACCTAGAGGAAGCAGGAGGCATTTGGAGAAAGTAACACATGGGTTCTCTTCATAGGATCTCTAGAATCATTATTGGTCTATTACGGAGGATTTTATCCTTACAATTTATTTATGTGAGCTTGGAATGAATTGGAGAAAAGGAGGACGCATTACAAAAAGTGGTTTTTAGTGTTTGGAGTCTCAAATCTTCATAGATTGGCTTTAGACCTGCAGATTCAGAAGGTCCGGGATCTATGATCTGACAAAGTTTGGCGGCATTTGGAGGTTCCTAGAGAGGAGAACTGTAATGTCCCCACTTTGGGACATCATGGTATTTACACAGTGTTATGATGACTGTAGCCATTGAGATTATAGCTTGGCATGTGTGGAGCCATTGAGGGATACTTGGGTTCGCTTGCATCGCCATCCTATTTCATCATTAAGGATCCATTCAAGACAGATTATTTCTGTCTTTGTTTCTCCAATAATTTCCATGATTTTGAGTATTTGAGCTATAGGTTAATTAAATTCATTGAAGAAGTGGGATTTGGGCACAATACTTTGAGGAACCTCTCGCTGTATTGTAGCTCATTGGAATCTGAGGAACAACACTACATGATAGGATGATGAAAGGTGACTTTCAGTGGCCGTGGAAGCCACAAGGAGAGATAAGGTGTTTTCAGAGGTAAAAAGGTTAATTATCTTTACCAAAGGATTCAATTAATTAATTAATACTCACTAAAATGAAAGTCACTTTGAGGGACAAGAAAGCGGTGAAGTATGTGCTGAGAGGCAAGGGCCTCTATTCATTGATTCAGGTATGATTATCTTTGATATCCGGCTTCTAGCTAGTGAGCCCATACCTTGGGGTTTTGAGGGCTTTGACTTCTAACAAACCCTAGAAGACGATTCACAGGAATATTCCACCTAGCTTGTCCCCAAGTTTGGTCTCTTGGGATGCAATACTCCCCACACATTCTCTACTTCAGATCTACCGCCATGAGGGTTCACACCACCACAAAAATAGGAGGAAAGAAAGTTTAACTACTGGGGCTTCCCGCAAAAGGCTTAATTCACTCCCTTTGAGGGAAGTTCTTTCCAAGGGATTGAAAGGGCTTCTCAAGTGCATCTTGTTAAGCACCTTCTCGCTTTCATTGCAAGGTCTTGGCCATTAGATCTAGTGCATTGAGGAGTTTCATGTGCCATTTGATTTATTGGATGCATTGGACGAATTGGAGAGAAGGAGGGCATTTTGAGATCTCGACTCATTCAGTTGAGGTTATACTCAGATCCACCTGAGATCTCACCCAGTGACTCTTGCAAATGTCCTCGATCTATCTCTCCTAGCAAGCTTCATGGCATTTGAGGCCTCCTTCATCGGGATGAATTATCGGGCACTTCAGAATTTCGTGAAGGCGATCTTCATTGAGGATTCAAGATTTGAGGAGTTATCCATATCATTTCGGCCCGAGACTTCAAGAGGAGGATCCTATCACCCCTATCTATCATTCCTGGCCAGTTTGGACCTCCATTTGGAGGTTTCCTTCCAATAATTATTGAGGGTTTTACTTCTACTAGAGCATGACCTTCATGGGGCTTGGTACTTCATACCTTTAGATCTCTTCAAGTGGTATTAAGCCCTCATTGTGTATTCATCCTTTGGAGGCTTTCATCTTCTTCCTAGGACGTAGCAGCTCTATTATAAGTTTATTGATCCATTTGTTGATCATTCCATCGGCCTCACTTTTGTATCAAGTTCTTGCTCTTATAATAATAAAGGTCAGATATTTGCTATTGGTTCCATATCTAGTGTATATTGTATTTCCATTGTTTATGTCAGATCTATGTGTGATAATTAAATATAAACCCTAAGGTCGAATCATGAAGTCAATCTGCAAGTAAACATCCAAACATAAGTAAATCAGCAAAGTGTTTGACCTAAATGCCACAACCATAAATAGTTTAAAAATCATGCAAAAACTGTGATGTTCCTGGCATCTTTGGCTTGGGAACACATGTTGGTATCATAGCCTAGATTCTTGCCAGCCTAAGGGATCTTCCATACGACAAGATGTAATCTATAGATTTTGCTAAAGAGGTTGTACATTGTGAATGAGAATACTACACCCGTAGTGAGAGACTTAGGGCTGATATAACTTTCCATAGGTAGCCATAAACAATCCTTGGTGGAGCCAAGATGAGGTCATAGAATGGGCCAATAGTATACAGAGACACAAAGCCGACACAACTAGATGGAGGGAAGAACAAAGAAACCCCACACCTTATTAGGAGCGTAACTTTGCTACAGCCAAAGTCAGCCTTTGGGAACCGTGATCATAGATGTAGGGTAAAGGTAAGAAGCACATTATTGAGGTGCACTATGACAAAGATGATATGGTGTGCAGGATGCAAAGATAGATGCCATTTTGGATACTGATGGTGCTAGTGACTCTTGCACAATGTTGGGCTAGTGATTCTTACACGCTTTGGGGAGGATAGTGACCCTTTGACTATCGAGAGACAAGCTAGATGGGCGTGATGATAGCACCTCAGACTTCACATAAATATCACCACTCCGCTGATGACCTTACACCTCAGTAGGGTGATGACACTAGTGAGGATTAACACGTGTTAGCTCTAGAGATGACGGGCTCCCTATAATGATCATGACACATCTGTCATCTTCCAGACACCCACGATAGCCACGACACATGAGGATAGCAATGGCATGTTAGATATGATGGAGGAGCCATATGTGAGAGATACACACCAAAGACACATGTATCCACAGATCCAGGAGATATATGACGCAGATAGCTGATCCTACACTCACATATCAACATGAGGAGATTGAGTCACCCCTCTTGGAGATTCCACTGATGGACAAGGTTGTGGAGACCAACAGCTTATTGGGACACTTACTCCCAAGATCAATCCACAATGATGATGATACACTCCTATTGGTCGGGATGACCATAACACGTGTCAGGACACATCTATATGGGATCCAAAAGCAAATGATAGTAAATGTGGTGAGTGCGTAATGTGGAGGATTCAACTGCTCACACCGGATACAAGATGATTCAGAGGGAGCTAAATAGCTAGATGTTAGCGTACATATAGGAGGACCCAAAGAGCATAGTAGATGGGGATCACTATTTCATCTTTTGCGCAGAATGTTGTTGGGGATTCCTGGATGACACTAGCGTTGAGGGGTCTAAGATGGCACCTCAAGATGACTATGATCAGGGGTCACACCACTTTAATCGTGACAGCTTGAAGGTTAGTGAGGATATGATCATGGTTGCCACCAGGTGCATTGATGACAAGCATGCATTGATGGCAGACATCGCTGAAGGGCATCGCTGGCACATGGTAGTTCGGGATTTGCCATGATGACTTTTCAAAACTCTCAGAGAGAGTATCCGATGAGGACCGACTACCGCCAGCTTGGTGACGCATGTGACTACCTATTGAGGGATGGGTGAGGATGTAACAATGCAGGCTCGAGGGAGTAGGAGTCAAGCCGCATTTACTCACCATGAAGTTGGAGAGCACTGAGGATTCTTGAGAGGCACAAAGATAGCCCTTCAAGAATCAAAGTCCGTGTCGTGGAGTAAGTCTTTGAGGAGGATTTGTCGAGACCCACCGTGATCTTTCTTAGTGGGCACTCAGATATATCATGCAGTCACGTTGCTAGAGGATGATGGTGGTCTAGCAGAGGATCATGAGGAGTACCCAGAGTCACCGATGATTACGGAGAGTTATGATCTGGAGGCACAAGAGATACCCTCCACGAGGATCTTTGAGACAATCGAGCACTCATATATGCATGGGGACTCTAGAGCTTGGGACAATTTTGAGGACACTTCCATTTGTGTTCCGAAAGAGGTTGACCTCCATGTAGAGGGTGATCCAACAGTACACCTGGGATCTACGATGCAGCATGAGTATAATGAGAGATGACATGAGTATGTTGTAGAATAAAGTGATGCGTGATAGCTCACGTGGCATTACGTCAGGTGTACGGTGGATTTAGAGGGTGTATCGGCCATAGGAGGAGATACTAATTTAGAGAGCATGATGTCACCCCTTTGTTAAACACACAAGTCATGAGCACCTTCACCGACGCCAGCTTTACGGAAGATGAGAGATGAGGTTATTGACTAGCGGGGCTTGAGGAGTTACCCCAGCCATCGATGACCTGATTCTGGATGCACTTATAGATCTAGTATTTATCATGATATCGATGGGACAAGATTCTAGCTCCAATTCCAGATTGACCGGGCCCGTATTATCTTCCAAATCTAGCAAGTCACCTTACAAATGTTTATGTTATCCTTTCCCAACACATTTATCATCGACAGCTAAAGATGAGGAGAGATACATAGTGGCGCAGGGCATGGAGAGCGGAGTAGGATGGTGACCACCGGACATGATCGGCATGGAGATGGTCGTAAGGCAATTACTTCCACGTAGATATTTTCACAGATGCGCTCGACAACAAGTCCAATTGCCATAGGTATTTCAGCCTGAGGATCCGTGAGTGAGGATCGAGTATATATACGTGGAGCGCCGCATGCCGCGATAGCAAGCATCAACATGGCGATCTTCATAGACTAGCATGGACCCCTGGATTGCAGGTTGAGCATTTCATTGACTCCATTACAATGAAAGTGGACCTTTTTGCTGTGGGAAAGTTGTTTCACTTTCCATTGAGTCTACATTGGAGGAGAGCACATCACTCTTAAGGGTGTCTCACGAGGTCTTGGCAAGCACTTCATCCCTGCATCGGCATGTGCAATTGACGGAGGTTGTGTGGATCTTGGTGGATGTTTGGAGGATGGACTCATCCCGGAATGAGTCCATGTGTCTTGTGTAGGATATACATGGAGTTGATATATTTCATGACTATTCTTCACAGGATATTGCAGTTCAATTCCTAATATGGGGCTCCTGCTGTCAGTCCTAATACACATCACTTCAGTAAACGGAGCAAAGTCAAGTTTCTCACTAGTGTGTCCTTGAGGTAATAATGCTCAGGTTCATGTTCAATAATCACACCTTGATCGAACCTCTTCCTTCTAGGCTTACCCTAGGGAAGCCAAGGGGGTAGGACCCTACTTACTGGATATGATTTAACTTTAAAGTTCTTGGAGTTGGTTTTAATTAGTTAAAAGGTTTGGGGAATACTTCAGCCTAAGATGCTATGCTAAAATGCAAAGTAAGATTAATCCAGTGATAAGCAACCTTTCCCCTAAGTCAACTAAGACTAGTGCCTATGCTGCAAAGGGTCAACTAAGTTTGAGGGTGTTCACTTACCAAAATATTATGCTAAAGATGTTGAACTATCCCACAAACTAAGGATCACAACTACTTACACAATGAAAGATAAATGTTACAAAGATACAAGATAATACACAAGATACAAATTAACAAGATATACAATGATGCCAAATGTGAAAGTTTAGGAAATATTCAACTCAAGATCAATCACATGAAGCCAAGTAATGCCCCAATAGCACTTACTCTATTGGACTGCTTTTCAATGGCAACCACTAAAGAACTCAAGATTCAAGAAGATGAGTCTCCCAAGTGGGATACTAAACTCTTTCTTGAATCACACCACGAAAGCATAAACAAAAGATATGAATATGTTTGGAAACTTCAAATGCTCATGAAAATTTAAAAAACATTTAGAAAGACAAACCATAAGATTGCATTAAAGATTTGTAAACATGAAAGTACTTGCAATGTGTGTTCCTAAACATTTATCTAAGATTCCCCAAACACATGGATTGTCTATGCAATTAAGTGGTTAGGAGTTCTTAAAAATTAAGTAAAATTTATTATTCCCCCTAACTATGTGGAGCCTTTAACCTCCTCCCTCCTCATACAAATAGCGTTGTCGGGTGTTCAAGATAGGTAAGGCAACGAGGCTCCACCTCTAGCTTCCACACAGCCTCGACAGTGAAGAGAGTCTTCCTGGAGAGGACACTCACCTGGAGCGCCACGGGATGGTCACCCACCACTACCCTCCGTTGTTTTCCTCAAACCCGCTTTAGATGGTGAAGATGGTGAATTAGGCTATCCTAGGTTGTCTAAAAAGTTATTATGACTTGCTGGTAAGTCTTTAGGTGTGTTTGGAGTGTTTTAGAAGAGTTTTAAGTGTCCTAAAAGTGTGATTTAAGCCCAAAACCGAAACTCCGCAGTCACCAGAATGATGTGTTGTAAAAGTAAATCTTTAAACCATAAACACATGAATAACATGAAATAAAAGCTCAAAAGATAAACATCATTAACATAGCATCATCATCATCCATAACATGTAATTTTGCAAGAAATAAAGCTAAGGCAAGAACAAATACAAAAGATACCAAGAATAACCTAGACTTAATCACCTGCCATCCACATATATGCTAGCTCATTGAAGAAGATGTGCTTGAAAAGGAAATACTTGGGCAAGATAAAGAACTTAGATCCCAAACCATTTAGTGATTCACATGCTCGAGATATAAATGGCAAATGCCTTAAGAGACAAAATGAGTTGCACCACTTAAGATAAATTCCAAAGCATTAAACCATAAAACATGACATTATAGGCATATGTGAAAGAAATAACATAAAAGAAAGTGAGATGATAGATGTGTGATGAATATTCTAGAAAATTTTAACCCATAATAACATAAAATCATCAAAGCACATACCATCTAGCCTCACGCATTTTGGGATTACCTCCCAAGGTGTAGGCAACTTTAGTTAAGCAATAAAAAATGAAATAAAATGTTAAAAAAACTGACTCTTGCTAACAATGGCCAAGGTGGAGGCAAGCCTTACATTTTACCATAGGGTTGAAAAACAAATGAAGAATGATATTATTATTATGTGGTTACACTACCCAGTCTTGTGGACAAGTGGGGCAAAATAAAAATGAAAGCAAATCTAAAATCCAGCCTAACGATTTTAGGGGGTTGGCTTGGCCAATCACTCACCCAAGGTGTAGGCAATGTATGAACTTATAAAAATGAGACAAATAAGCTTAAATAATAGCAAAGAAATGCAATATACAAAGAGGAAAGGGAAGGGATTCGTTATCCAACTTGTGGAACCTCTTGGGATGTTGTGAGAGTGAATTTTCTAACGCTTCCTTTGTCCCCCGTAAGAATTGAGAAAAACAAGCAAGCAAAAACTTGCTGGAAATGCCGCAAAACACAAAAAATGTTAAGAAAAATTTTATGCCTTACACAGAAAATTTTCATGAAATCTCCAAGTAAAATGTAAATATTTTTGACCTATATAAGATATGTTAGCTACAAAGAATATGATGAATATGAATGTCAAAATAGATCAGATCCAAAATAAAAGAAAGGAGTGTAAGAAAGTCTTGATTGAAACCCCAAAGCCCTCCTAATCAACACCTTAGAGACAAATCTGCACAACTCAAGCAAATCGTGAGGTAAAGGAGTAGCATAACATGATAGAATAAGTGAATAGAATGAAGTACTTCACAATATCAACTACTCCTGCTATATAGATCAGAAACACTAATGTTAAATGATCTACCCAAACAAACTAATTTGCTCAAGAAACTAGTCCAAACCCAACAAGATGCAAAGGAACAAGATCAATTCTTACAAAAAGAGAAAATCCATGCAAAAGGAACAAGGCAAGATCACCTCATGTAAAAGGGAAAATCTGAATACTCTAGATTACTCCAAATCCTCCAAAGCTTTTATTGACTCCAAATGGGAGAGTCTTGCAGCAACTAATTGTTCCAATGCTCTCAAGAGAAATGAGTGAATGTGAGATGGCAAGAGCAAGATGGTTTAGGCAAAAAATTCAGTAGCATAACATTAACTCAAACAAATGGTCGCTGAAAGAGGAGGAGGGGTTTTATAGCTCAAGAGGTAGCAGGAAGGCACTTGGATGCTGGCCCTGTAAGTGTCAAAAATCATAAGCCACGAGTGAATCTCAAGGAGGGGGCTAAAACTCCTCTCCTGGAAGGGCAAAAAAAGAGTGAAACAGATTTTTGAGGATAGAAGGTGGGTAAGGGGTTAGAATAGGTTGGAAAAGGTTGGGAGGGTTAGGTTATGCTTTCTAGGGAGGTCTCTCTCTAACCATCATTTCAACATTTCACATCATCTAAATCATTATTACAAAAATTGACATTTCGGCAATGTCATACTTAGCAATTAAAATCAAGCTATTTTAACTCCATCAACACTCTGAGTGGACAATCCCATGGCTAAAGTTGTCCGACGAAGCTGAAACTTGGTCCATGGGTGTAGGGGGCGCCATTCCATTTCGAGCACAAATAATTCTTATCAAAAACCCAAAAGACCAAGTTTTTACAATAATTGTCAAAACATTTAATTAATTAAATAATTAAAATCCCAACCTTAGGAAAATTAATTAAAACCTATCTAGACTCAACGAAATTCAGCAAAACTTCTACAAGGTTCAACATGGTCATTTACATCATTCCTAAAATAAACAATAATAGCTACCAAAGGATGAGACCATTAGAACGCCGCTCACCACTTTGGAGGAATTCATTGCAAGTGTGAGGGAAACTCATATGGAAGTCAGCCGGGCTAAAAAGCCTAGTTGACAACCCCGTAGATAAAACCCTCGTGAAAAGAACTCTCCCAATGAAAAACATCCCAAGGTACCAGACCTAACTATCATCCATGCATCTCCATTACATTAACCCACGCAGGGTGCGAAATTTCGCTTACAAAATTTTGTGCTGGATGCATAAAATGCCCAAGTAGAACCAAAATGTTCAACATACTTGCATCCGATGATGCATATCTTCATGGTAATATGGAGTTGACCCCTAGTTGAATAGGCGGGTCAACATCCGGCTCCACATGGGGATGTGTGTCCGATCTTCTCAAATGGGACTCGAGAGCATACGTGAATCCAACATCTACAAAAGGTGTTCACCAATAACCAACAACATGAGCATACATATATATAATGAAATAAACAAATGCTATAAACAACATCTACATAATGAAATATCCAAAGTACAACATCATAACTACTAAAAGAAACTATGATACAAAAAATAATTTTAAGTACATATTTGGTACATAATAAATTGAAATAATACAAAATTAAAATACAAGGAAGGGTTAGATATACGTTACAACCAATCTACGCAATGGGTGAACTGATGTCATAGGTGTCTGAATAATCCTTGTCCGTGATGACTCACAGACCCTTCCCAAGTTTTATCAACTTGGAACTTTTGTGAGGAAGAACCAACTAACAATCATCATCCTTCTTCCTTCAACCAAACACCTGAATATGACAAGCCGCGGTAAACTCGATTACTTTGTTGCTCAAGGATCATTAAGGTGGGACGCCAACCAATACTCACAATGATATGACTTCTTTGATAAACTGGAAATTGTCTTCCATTTCCACATAATTCTGTGTTAACTTATCCTTTGGTTGAGAAACTGAAAAATAACATATCACAGGGACCATCATAAGATTTTCAAAGTCACCGTTCAAAAAGACTGGTTCCTCTGGAGGAGGGTGGGGACTTGAATCATCTAGATATTCAACATTTTCAAACCTGCTCCTTAATCTCCTCAAAATCAAGGACTAGCTCATCCATGGATCCGAATTTCCCCATGAACTTCTTCATCTTCTTCACTGTTAAACTCAAGCTCAAGGGGATCCGAATATTCAATATAAGTCTTTGTGAAATTATCTTCCATGATTTCAAATTGGTCTTCCATGGCCATAAACTGCTCATTTATGGTTTCACATTGTCAACATTCTATGTGGAGGACTGTGAATGTCCCCACTTTGGACATCCTGTATTACCAAAGGTTATGATGACTGTGGTAGCCATTGAGATTATAAAGCAGTACTGTGAGCTTGGTTCAGGGATATTTTGGGATCTACTTCTGTATCACTTCTATCCTATTTCCCATCATTATGATCCATTCCGCATGTCGATTGGCTTTTGGTTTCAAGGTTTCACGACGATTTCCATGATTTTGAGTATTTTGAGCTATAGGAAACACTAAATTCACCTAAGAGGTCATTGCACAATACTTGAGGAACCTCAAAGCATACCATTGGAATCTGGAGGAACAACACTACGTGATAGGATGATGAGAAGTGACTTTCAAAGTAACCAGTGGGAAGCCACAAGGAGAGATAAGGTGTTTCTTTTCAGAGGTAAAAGGTTAATTAATTAATTAAAGGGATTTAATTAATTAATTAATAATTTATAAATGAAAGTCACTTTGGCGGGACAAGCTGAGAAGGAAGTATAAAGGAGAGGCAAGGCCCTCTATTCTCTCATTATGTTTATTACCAGTTTGATATCTGGCTTATTGCTACTGAGCCCATGCACTTGGGGAATTTCCTTTGAGGGTTTTGACTCTAACAAAGTCCCAGAGAACCATTCAAGCAGAAAGCCCACCTAGCTTCTGTCCCAAGCTTGGTCTCGAGGATGCACACACTCCCCCACACCATTCCCACTCTCGTGATTCACTCGCTGCAAGAGGGTTCTACACCTGTATAGGAGGAGAGACACCAATGGGTGTTTCCAAAGTAAGGGGGCACACCATTCTTTGAGAGAAGTTCTTTCCAAGGGATTGGAAGGGATTCAACAGATTCTAGCACCTGGGTTTTCATTATAGGTTATTGGCCATTATATCTAGTGCATTCTAGAGGAGTTTCACGAGCCAATTGATTTATTGGATGAATTGGACAAATTGGAGGAGAGGGCATTTTTAGATCTCGCATCTATCTGGCTTTGAGGAGTTATACTCCATCTCTTCACCGAGACTTCACCTAGTGACTTGCGCTGTCCCGCTCTATCTTCCTAAGCAATTTTTAGAGCTCGTACAACGCTGAGCCTTTATGTTTTAAACAACTCTTTCAAACTCCCCTTTATTTGAAACCCACTAACCTAGCTGCCTAGATCTAACTCCTAATAGTGATGAGATCGCCTTGCCTTTTTTAGAGTTGTGTTTGGACCAAAAGTTGTCGCTGATTCATCTCTTTGCAGCCATAGAGGTTTCAAGCTTTTTCATTGGTCGCATTTGTCAAAAACGCCCACCTCATTGACTAGCTAACCCTAACCCTAAAAAACAATTTACACATAGGTGACGCCACACTTGTTTGATATCTTGTTTGGCCTGAAACGTTGTGACATTTATCACCCTATTTGATAGACTTTGTTATTGATTGCATTCATAAGCTTATTTGAGAAAATGCTCCACTCTTTGTCTCTCAAATTGACCTATTAATAAGGTTGACGTCACCCTAATTCTGCAATAGTGACGCAAAGCAACAATATTGGTATGTGAGCTTATTTAATGCGATTGTGATATAACAAGGATTGATTGTGTACATTGAATGCCTTTATCATTTTGTATTTATTGAAGAAGTTCTACAACCCTTTACCTTTATTAATAATCATCGGGACTTCTCAATAATAATTACATTTAATCATTGCTCATATATATGTATTGAGATAAATACACTACTTGAAGTACTAACCAGTGCAGCATATTTTTAGTTTTATTTGTCTTGTCTCTAAATAGGTGCCAATCCAAATGATTGGAATATCTTCTTCTTTTGACTATCATTTTAGCAGTAATCTGTGAAGGGAAGCTTAGTCTTAACCTTTGAAACCCTTAAAACCTTGATCCTTCTCCTTCAAACCCCGTGACATTAGGGACGCCTCCCTTGGGATTAGCCACCCTAAATAGAAAGAGCTCCCCATCAGGTGACAGTGGGTGGGGAAGCTCCTGTTACACCAATTTGAAGCCTTGACTCAAGCTAACCTAAACCCTTTCCTACAAACTGCGGCGATAATGTGGCCAATCACTACAAACTATAAACCATGGAAATGTCTTTTCAATGTAAGAAATAGGGAAGAAGATGGTTCCCTGGTATGATAGGGAACACCCCAAGGGTGGTGACAAAAAAGCACATGGAGGCCATCTTCCAAGAGAAGACATTGCTTATGCAACAGAATGCATAATCTCACGAGTGGACAAAAAGGGGAAACACACTACGCACCAGAAATCAAGAAGATCATGGATAGGCACAACAAGGTCTTGAGCCTATACCACCAGGAGCACCACCGGATAGGGCTTGGCAATAATTCTCATAGAGTTAGAGGAGGGTGGGAAACCTGTCATCACCACTCCCATGTGCACCCCAAGAATTATAAGGACGAAATTGAAAAGGAAATAAAGGAATTGTTGGATATGGGTCACATCAGACCAAGCTCCAATCCCTTTGCATCTTCAATAGTGCTAGTAAAAGAAAAGATGGAACAATGTGCATGTGCATTGACTACGTGGCCCTAAACAAGAAGACCATCAAAACATATATCCCATCCCACGGATTGATGAGCTATTGGATGAGCTCCATGGGGCATTTTATTTCACTAAGATTGACTTGGGCTCCGACTATCACTTCATATTAAAATGAGGGAGCAAGATATTTCCAAGATTGCTTTCTGGTGTCACTATGGACATTATGAGTTTCTAGTCATGCCTTTTGGGTCGACTAATCCACCAACCACTCTTCCAATCGTGCATGGATCATTTGTTCAACAAGCAACTTTGATGACTTACTAATCTACAACAAGACTTGGGAGGAGCACCTTAAGCATGTGGAACAGATTCTGACTATCATGGAGTCTAAATGTGAATTTGGGATTATCGAGGTCCTTTACTTAGAACACATTATCGGAGTAAAGGGGGTACAGGACCCGTGCATCAAGAAAAGATACAAGCCATCATCGCATTGGCCCACACCAAAGACACTTCAATCGAGTTGAAGGGGTTTTGGGCATCCGCCGCTATTACCGAAGGTTTGTCAAAGGCTTTTCTCAATTTTGTACACCTTTGACCACGGACCAAGAAAGGGCCTTCAAATGAAACCCAAACACATGCCACCTTTGAAAATGAATAAGTAATGAGTACATGCCCCAGATTAACACTTCCGTGATTTCAATATCAACCCTCTTCACAAGAGAGTGTGATGCATCGGTAGGCATTGGAGCCGCATTCGCAAAGCTCCAGACCCATTTTTATGAAAGCTCTAAAGTTGAGAGGTCCTAAGGTCCTCTAAACCATCTATGACAAAGAAATGATAGCCATCATGCATGCATTGGCTAAGTTCTGGCAGTATTTGGTTGGGGCAAAAATTCGTCGTGAGGACAGACCGCCAAATGCTCTGGCACTTCCTAGAAACGTATGGGAAGATCCGCATATGACTCTTGACATAGAATCTTGTCAAGGGGAAGAATAACGCGGGTAGCAGGCTTGTCCGGTAAGACCACCGGTTTATGCCATGATCGATATTTCAGTTGACTAGAAGGCCCAATTCTCTTGGTGGAATATCTAAGAAAAATTTGTTTGTGAAGCAATGGATGGGCAGGTGATAGATGATAATTTCAGGATTATGGATGACACCATCTACTACAAAGGGGATCTAATTTTCTTGGTTCCCAAATGCAACACCTTGGCCTTGAAGGTGTTACAGGCATGCCATGTTTCACCAGTAGGAGGGCACTAAGGGATCGTCAAGACGTACAGATAGGTACGAGAGAGGTTTGCTTGGAGGGGTCTAAAAGAAGATGTGATGAGCTACACCAAGGAGTGCAAAGACTTGCCAGGCCAACAAAGATGAGCACACTCGCCCAGCAGGACTACTACGCCCACTTCCCCATTCCGAAGCAGATATGGGAGAGCATATCCATGGATTTCATCATTGTGGTTGCCTAAGGTACGTAAGGACCTAGATTGCGAGTAGTGGACAAAGTTGATCAAGTTTGTACACACTTTCCATTGCCACGATTAAAAGACAAAGTTATGGACTCCATTCTTCGTGGAGATGTTTCGTTTGCATGGGTTGCCCAAACCATAGTGAGTGACAGAGATAGCGTGTCTGCTGAAAGGCCTTTGGTAGGAGCTCTTCAGACTAGTAGGTATGACCTTGACACCTAGCAACTCGCTATCACCCGCGTAAGGGATGCCTACAGATAGTCAACAAAATGGGTTGAAGGCTACCGAAACTATGCGTGTATGACAGCGTAAGGCTTGGGTCAAATGGCTTCACTTGGGGAATATTGTTACAACACCACTAATCACATTGGTATACACCTCCATTCAAGACCTTACACGCTTATGACCCTCTCCTTGTAAGTGATTGCTTGGTGACGCAGGGTTCCCATGGTTCGTGACTAGATTCAACAGAGTCGTGACATCCTCAAGGAATTGAAGGATCACCTACAAAGAGCACAAAACCAACGTATTACAAAGTGCGACAAGCACGACTTGAGCGCACGCTTGAGGTCGATGACTTGGTTTATTTGAGGCTCCAACCGCACTGGCTGTGCATCAATTAAGAGAAGTGGAGCATAAAAGCTCCAACCCCATTTCTTGGTCCATACAGAGTCGTACAGAGGGTAGGAGTCGTGAGCTATGAGTTGGACCCACCATTGTGGCAGGCAGAAAAATACATAATGTCTTTCATGTTTCGTTATTGAAGAGGGCCATCGGGTAAGCACATCAATTCTATATCGAGAACACCCCCACCCATGGATGAAGAAGGATAGTTGGTACTGATACCAGAGGAGATACTGGAGTAAGAGAGAGGAATCTAAGAGAAGCATCAGAGAATACTTGTTGGCGCCCCAAGAACCTACTTGTGGAGGATGCCACATGGGAAGCCTGTTATCGCACGCTTTGTAGCAAGAATAAGCTTGAGGTTGAAGATCAAACTGGCGTAACAAGAACCAATCCCACCCAATGTCACACGATGGGATGGTTCTCTTTAGGAGAGCCCAAGTGGAGACGTCCTCTGTGACCTGGGGTTTTGAGAGGGCAAAGAATTATAAGACAAAGATAGATTCCCTCACAAGTCACCACCAAATGTATTACCTCAAGCAAACAAACCCAATAAAGTAAAACCTCCCCCAAAGAAGTGCACTTGCCCGAACAAAGCAATAGTAAACCGATATATATGCAAGCTAGTTCAATGGGTTAGTACTTCATAAATAGATAACTATCTGATAAACATGTAAGCAATTTAACAATAAAATATTGACGGTCAATGTTTATCAACAGCAATGAAAAATTGTCACTTCACCAATAAGTACTCGAACGATATGGCATTCAAAGTAATAGATCAACACTTCATTCAATGTATGCCTTAAATCATCATTCAATTGCTTATGAAACAAAACGTATGTTGCACAAAGATGTTAATAGCAGGAGGTGACTCAAGCAAAGATATAGGGTTAGAGGGTTATTCTATTAGGGGTTAGTTAGGTTAGGGTTTGATTCAAAGTGTTGAGAGATGTTTTTGATGAGGTTCACTTCAATGCATGAGGTCTTAGGATCGATGCCTTAGGGTTAAATGGAGTCAATAATGAAGCGACGCAAGAGTTGAAGGAGATGCAAAGGTCAAAACGACTAAGGACTAGAGGGAAAGTTTTGAGGTGTTGCTAAAACAAGGACTCAACAACAAAACCCTAGGGAAAACGACTCACTATGTTACATATAAGGCCCTGCGGTTTCCTCCTTCCTTAACTCAAATGGAAAACAACTATCGGAACAAAGCATAAACCAAAACTAGAGGGTTTAATGAAGCAAGGTGTTGCTACAAAAAGGCCTTTCAGCAAACCCTAGAGAAAAACAGCCCTAAGTGTAGTAGACCTTAGCTTAAGACGTCTCTCTCTTCTCGGCCTCTAGATAGTACGACTAGAAATAAAATGAAGAAAGGAGTGGAGTGTAGCAATGGCTAGCTCTCCTTCAATGGTCGTAAAATTTCTCTCAAAGGGGACATGAGACAAGGACCTACTTGTGTGCTTGTCACCTAGGATTTTGTTCAGCAAAATCATATAAACATATGCAAGAAATTAAACTACAACCATTCATTCAAGAAGTTTTGCAAAAATACCTACAATTCACCAAGAAATATCAATGCAAACCCAGTTGTAACACCTTCCTCTTCAAGAGAAATGCCAAGACATAAAATAACTCTCCTTCAACAAGTGTGCATCACTTTCAAATCAGCTAATAACCCAAGAGAGGGCGCAAATTTCAGACCTCACTTCAATGAGTGAGTGAGTTGTGTTGAAAAATGAAGGTAAAAATCCTCAATTTATACGCATCATGACCTATTTTTACTTTTTTAGGTCATGTAAAAAGGCCGCATTAAGGCCAAAATACCAAATCATATTGTTTTACACAAATTGTCAAATTAAAACCCTAATCAAGCTTAAAAAAAGACATCAAGCCCCTCCAAAGGAAACGTAAGCCCCTTTTAGGGAAAATGGGGCAATCATGGAGTGTTCGGGGCCCTCCTCGCTTCTCCAACTCGCCACATGTGGCAATGCTGCTCTGGCCTCAAGCCCCAAGACGTCCACGATGTTGGATGATGTCATGGTCAAGATGGTGACGCCCCTAGGTCTTCCAAGGCCAACGCTCCAATGAAGAGGGCTATACCCCTAGGTCAAGCTCTGTCATGGTGCCTCTAGTGGAACATCCTCTTCTTTTCTCCGTGCAAAGCCCCGATCCATCTTTGTCCTGTCTCATCTCCCCGATAACTTAGCATCCATCTCGATGGGCTCTTTCATCCCCATGGAGGTCTTAATTGATCATCTCCCCATGTGTGTACCGGTCCAAATGGTTCGTCCGGCCGTGGGCATGGTCCTCCACATCGTACCCACGTCCTCCATGGGCTCATAGGTCACGTGGATCATAGCAATGTAAATCAAGCATCTCATCATCAATATTATCAAACATGTGCATAAAATCCCCAAGATAATCGGGCCATCAGCAAAGACGCTTGCACAAGCCTCGCGAATATGTCCGAGGAAAGGACAAGGTGTCCTATTAGGCTAGTGTCCATTGAAAAGAAAGTTCCCCGAAGAGACCTCATCCAAGCCATGTAAGTGGGTGATGTGGTCAAGGGACGTCCAAACATACGGGTGCACAGGGCTTGGCGGTGCAAGAAATGTTACCTCGGTGGGTGCCTTTGTCGGCTAGCGAAGCACCATGGATGCATTCTTTCCAAGCCCATTTTTGCCTTTATTCTTTTATTCTTTTATCTTTATAGTTTTTTCTTTGCTCAAGAGTTAATCAGGGACACCGCCTTTGGCGCGCAAGGGACTGGTGTGGCAAATAAGTACTACAAGTACTTTCATTTAAAATGAGAAGGTCGGGTCATGATGAGACCCCTTTCCTACAGGTTGACCACCTATTCAACTAGGAGTCAACTCCATATACCATGAAGATATGCAACAACAAATACAAACAAGTGGAAGACTCTTTGGTTCTACAGGACATTTTTTCTCCAGCACACAGTTTTCTAAGTGGGATTTCCGCACCCCTGCGTGGATAATAATGTAATAAGTCTACATGGATCATAGTTTAAGTCAGTTGCATTAGGTTTTCTTCATTAGGAGAGTTCCTTTCTACCGAGTGTTTTTTTATCCTCAGGCTATTAATTTGGCTTTAGGGCCTTATTAATTTCCCATGAGTTTTTTCACTCTCACAATAAATTCTCCAAAGTAGTGAAAGGCGTTCGAGTGGACGAGACCTATGCAACAAGGTCTAGGGATCGTTGTAAATGACCATGTTAGACATGTCCTTGAGTCTCTCAAGGAATTCCATTAAGTTTTGATAGGGATTTTTTAAAAAGTTAAAATTCCAAACCTGGATTTTTAATTATTTTCGTGTAAAATGTAAAAAAATGGTCCTTGGTACTTTGTATAGGGGTATGATACTCAAATCAAATGGTCTATACACCCTCTACACCCTTGGACCAAGCTCCACCATTTGACAAGTTTTGTTAGTCCTTTGTCCAAGTTTAGTCAAAGTCGTCAAAAATCAGCATGTAATTGGCTTAATTAAAATTCTCGAATTTTGTAAAAGTCATGAAAGTCATGAGAGAGTGTGGAAAAGTGTCCCAATAGCCTTCCTAAGTTGGGAAAACATTTTCCAACTTAAAAACCCAATCTTAGCCTAACCCACAACCCACTTTCATCATTCTTCTAGAAGAGGGCCCTCTCCCCTCTTGCTCATATTTCATAAAAAAATGAAATACACCATGGGAACCCCTAAAACTTAGGAAAGTACCCCACTTGACTATTAGATAAAGGGAAAGGGGGTTTCCTTCCCAACTCACCCCCTCAACCATCCCATCACTCTCTTGACCAAGAGTGGTGCCCCCCTTGATGAGACCCTTTTCATTTAGATGGCTGCCACTTGGGCCCATCCAAGTGGCCTCCCTCCCCTCTTTTCCTATAAATTGCACCTCCCTCCTCATTCTACCATCTATTCTCATAGTATTGCTATTATGCCAAAATTCCTATCTTCTCTCACCACTCTCTCATGTGCTCTCATGTGCTCCTCTCATGTGCAAGTTTTGTCAAAAGTATTTGTGATAAGATTTTGGTGGATAATAAAGAAAGTTTTGAGAAATTCTTATGCATTGGGAGTCTTCTTGGTGTGTCATTGATGTGGTTGAGGTGATATATTTTCATTTAGTTTTGCATTCACTAGATTATATGTGGAGATTTAAGCAAAGTATTTTGCTGGAGTATAGTTGATAGTAGTATTGCTATTGGTTATGTGGTAATTCCTAAGTAGTTTGGAAAGTATTTGCAAACTTCTTTGGGATGCTCTCACCTTCATCTCATCTTGTGTAGCAAAGGAAGCTTATTGGAAGTCACTAAGGGTTAAAGTGTGTTGGCTCTCCACTCTAGAGCCAATTCTCTTTAACTTTTCAAAGTTTTTAATAATTATCTAACCTTTGTTTCCTTGTTCTCTTTATGTTTCTAATGTATTGTTAGGATATGGGATAGATCATAAAAGTTTCAATTAAAAATCTCAAATCTTTTATTCAAGTTCTTATTTATTTGTTTTGGGCTAACCTAGCTAACATTGTCTTGGTTTTGTAGCATTTTGGATGAATCCTTTAACATTATTTCATGCAGATTTTAGCACAAAGGAAGAGTTGCTGCAAGGGTGTTAGCTCCCAAGGCCTCCAAATGGCATCTTCAAGTTGGACATCAAGTCCATCCTCCTTCTATCTTACTGAAAATATTGTAAACCACCCTTGAGAGCCCCTTGTGGCCTCTTGGTGAATTTCCAAATACAAAATCTGATATTGTAATAGTTAGGATTTCCTTTTATTGCTTTTCATTTTTACACCCATACTTGGCCAATACGATAGGCATTTTGCCTCCACTTTTGCCATAGTTGTGGGGTTTGAATTTTATTTCCAAAGTTTTTATTTTCTTTTCATAATACCCAACTTGGCCAAAAACGGTAGGCATTGTGCCTCAACTTGTGCCATTGTTGGAGTAGTTTTGCTTTCAAGTCCTTACATTCTTTCAAAGCAATTTAATTTCAATAATTTAGTTATACCCTCATTGGTCAAACGGTAGGCATAGCACCTCCACATGACCGGAATAGTGAGGCAACAATAATTTCATTTAATTTGTAAAGCAAGCAATAATCCAATTTCATCATTTGTTTAAGGCAACCTAATAAAGCATCTCACTGCCTTTACTTGGCTCCTCACCTTGCAAGAGGGTGGCCCCAAGCCATTCCTTTGCAATAACGGAAGGCTTGTTTTTAATATTAAAAATCATTGCTCAAGTTAAATTTTATTTCCTAACGCTTTGCCCCAGATTCTCTCCCCTTGCCACTTAGCTGGATCTAGGGTGACAAGAAAGGGCAAAGGTTGGAGGTAGTAACTAGGCATCCAACACCCTCTTTTGATGTGAACAATAAATAGTTTTGGGGTAGTCACATAAGCCCAGGACACAAAAATTCACACTTAAATCCTCTAATTGAAGTAACACATAAAATTTTACTAAAATCTAGTTACACACTACATTTCATAACACTTGCAACACATTCTCATTTCAACATACCTCAATTTCATTTCTCAAGTAGCAAATCTCATGGTGGTGTGATTCATTTACAAGCAAGTTCTCATCTCAAGTCTCACAATCACATTTAAGGCACTTTGAGTTCTCATATATTTGGGTATTTTAAAGCAATCAACATTTCAAGGCACTATCTACGTTGTGACATCTTATATGATTGGTCTAAAATCTATTTTCCCTTTGTACACTTGTAATATCATCTACAAAAGCTATTCATGTTTATAAAGTTGTATGTATGATATATTTCATTATTTCATTTTGTGAATTGAATGTTTCATTTATCTAATTATCTCTTTCATGTATATTGTATAATCATCTAAATTCATCTTGTTCATTGTAAGATATTTTCCAAATACTTGGTTTGTATCATTTCAATTTGTATATCTCAATTGTAACTTAACTCTTGTTGTATCCTATAGCATAATTTGTCTCTTGTATAAGTTGTATTTAATCCTTTTAATTGTATAATCTAATTGACCCCTTGCCCAACCTTAGGCACTAGTCATAGTTGACTTAGGGAAAGGCTTGATTCTCATTCTAACATTTTGCATTTGCATTTTTGCTTGTCATATAGGCTAGTTTCCCCTCACCTTTAACAAACTAAAATTAACTCCTAGAATTCATCTAATAATTCACATAGTAACTAGGGTCTACCCCCCTTGGCTTCCCTAGGAGTAAGCCTAGACGGAAGAGGTTCAAGTCAAAGTGACAGTGTGGGATTTGAACCTAGGTATTGTGCCTCTAAGGATACACTAAGTGAGCAGGACTTAGCTCACGTTTGCAAGTGTGTATAAGGACGGCAACACCTTGGTCATACAACCAAGAGTCACTACCCTGGCGTGGTAACTAGCTGGTGGCAATGTCATACTGCTAGGTACCCATGGACTAATAGGTTGGCTCGTGATGAGACCCCCTTTCCTCTGGTTAGGTCTTGTTTTGTTATTTTTCGGGTCCCTCTTGTTTCTTACTAAGAAGCCTTTTATTGCTTTCTCAAGGATCCCTAGGCAAAGCATCTCGAGGTTTTATTTTTAGGCTTTTATCTTTTACCAGCTTGCTTTTACCTTCTGGGCCTTTAGCCCCTTCTTCCCACAAGATAAGGTGCAATCCTAAAAAATAGGTCAACCCAGTGCCCGGACAAGTGGAATGAGATAAGTGAGCAAGAAACAAGATGAAATAGTGGTGCTATGATGGGAGCGGACGATGGCTTTTCAGAAATCCCCCCAGTGGCAAACCAAAACCTACAGACACATGCTTGCTAGGGCACCCTGTCAATCACCCCAAAAAAGGTCAAGTGGGCAAGTGTAAGATCCAAGCAGTTGTTAGAAATAAAAGGAAACAGATGCATACATTCAATGGTTTTGATGATCAAAGTGACACATACCATGATACCTGGACTAATTACCTCATGGAGCAAGAACCTTCTCTGATACAGGACCAAGCCGATGGTGATGGATGTTGTTGTTGCTGATAAGATAAAGAAGCTGGAATAAAGAGAAGGTGGGCCCTCCAGGGCCATGTTGAAGTCAATCCTGCTCTCGGTACTCCATGTCTAGGACCTGTGGGCCTCGAGACATGATCTCCTAGTTATCCCTAAAAGTGGGGGATAACAGGAAGGAGAGCAGTTGATCCAGGAGACAGGTTCAGAATTGCTTGTGGGCAAGCAATTTCTAGCAGGGGAGACTGTAATGTCCCCCACCTCTTGATGAAGAGGGTTGGAGAGACTCAGTGGTCTAGCTTTCCCCACTAGACTATAGTCTCAGGTGCATTGGGGACAAATTCAACCAGGAATCGTAATATTCTAAAGTTAAGTTGACTTTGTGGAAAAAGGGTAACTCAACGAAGAAACTGAAAAGATGAGTTAGATTAAGAGTTAACCCTAGGGGTAAAACTAACTCAATGAAGGAATAGATTGGAGCTATAAAGGAAAGGGCAGGGCGCACTCCTTCGGAATTCTGGATTATTATCTTATTTGCATTGGAACTCTTGAGCACAATCAGTTTTGAGGGTTTTGAGTCTAAAACCCTAGAGATCAACTCAGTGGTGAAAGATCCCACCTTCCTTGATCCAAGCTTGGTCCCGGAGGTGAAATAATCCTCCCACACCATTCTATAGTGTTGCAGGTTGGTTCTACAGGAATTTACCAGGCTAGGGCACAACCCAAGGGGGTTTCCAGCTAGGAGGTGCACCATCTTGGAGGTTTTGGTTCGATCTGGAGGAAGCAGGAGGCATTTGGAGAAAGTAACACCTGGGTTCTCTTCGGAGGGTCCCTGGCATCATTCCTGGTCTATTCCGGAGGAGTTTATCCTTGCAGTTTATTTTTGTGAGCTTGGCACGAATTGAAGAGATAGAGGACGTTTTGCAAGAAAGGATTTTCAGTGTTTGGAGACTCAAATCTTCATAGATTGTCTTGAGACTTCAGTATCTTGGTAGCGGTGGCCCGATCTATGATCTGACGGAGTTTGGTGGCATTTGGAGGTTCCTAGAGGGGAGAACATACCCTCTTTGAATTTATCAAATGAGGGAGGGCGCAATCTAGTTTAGGGATTGCCTAGTTGGAGGAGCAGTATTGCTCAAATCAGCTTGAGATTGGATCCAGAGGTTTCTATCGACCCGATCTACAGTCTGGATGTGTTTTGTAGGATTTGGAGGTCAGAAAGAGGGTAGGCCGAAACTTGAGGGTTTGGCAGCATCCAGAGCAGGGCACAACTTATCCAGTTGGGGAGCTTTGACAGTGTATTGGCCAGGTTCTTCTATCTTCAGTCAGATTTGCTTGTTGGTGGCCTTTGGAGGCTTGGATCTCTTCTCTTATAGCCTTTGGGAAGCATTCATCTTGTATTGTTCTTCTTATTGTATCGGCTAAGAGCCCATTTTGTTATTATTGGGGCTTTCTCCCAGATCTACAGTTCTCTTGTATACGGGGACTTCTTACTATCTAAATAAAGGTCAGATATGACATTGTGATTCTCTACTGGTGTTATTATATCTCTTGTATTGTTTATGATTGTATGCTTCATATCTATTGGTCTATCAACATTGAATAATCCATGCACATCTTACGGATACACCTGCAAACACATGAACAAACATAACAACAGTAAACAGTTAGTGTTCTGAGCAAAAAATTTGGCTCAGGAACATTACAGCTCTGGACCCTTGTGAGCCTAGCTCGACCTAGGGAACTCATCAGAACCGGGGATGGTCGATGCGGATTTAATCTAATTAGGACAATCTCGAAAAGTTTCTATTGCTTTGTTTGGAAACTGCATAAATGGAGTGTGTGAAGTCAGACGGGAACTTTGGGATCTAGATTCTCTCCTGTTGGACCTCCGACACCTTTATTGAGCTTGTTGGTGAAGTCATTTGGGCTTCGGCAAGTTCTCTGCAAATTCCAAGCTGAGGGATAGCCTCTTAAGAGGCCACATTTAAAGTAGCTTTATTTTCAAGCACATTCATAATAATCTTGTTCGACACTTAATAATCACTCAACATTAAGAAAAAATCTCAAATTTACAAGCAACACACTTGCAAGCCTTCATTTTTCAGCAGCAACTTGTGGTACACAATCTCACACCATTTCATTATATTTGGCACTGGTCTACATTATTTTGCTTATCATCTTACTTTAAGTATCTGTATCCTTTTTCATGTAAGTTGTATCTTTCAATGCAAATATCTTAAATGCTTTACTTTCAAGCATAAGCAATCTTATTTATGTTATATATGTTGCTAGTGTAATTTCAATTATATGATGTTGTTGTAATCTCATTTCCATCTTGCTCTTTGTTGTTGTAACAAAAACTCCTAGATCCCTTTTTGTTCTTAGTTTAGATCAAAAACCTTAGATTTATTTTTTTAGGGACTACCCCCCTTGGCTTCGCTAGGAGTTGGCCTAGACGAAGGAGTCGAGGATCAGGTGACAACACCTTGACTTGAGACTTGCCCCCAAGGACACACCCAGTGGATTAAAAATTATTCCACATTAAACCCAAGGTGTGTATAAAGGCGGCAACATTCTTTGGCGCCATTGTCAGGGACAAACGTTTATGTTCCTGGAATTCGACCTTTGTTTTCCTTTTGATTTCCTTTTTGTTTTTGATTTGTCTTTGATGCTTGTTGTTTATCTTTAGTAGACTAAATCATCTGGCGACTCCACTAATTCCTAACTTGACTAAGTATTCTACAAGAAGGAACTCACAAGGGTTGGTCAATTTCATCCCTGAATCTGAAAAGCTTTATCGGAGGAGATTAGCCAAACTTGCTTCTCATAGAATCCTTGATCAATTAGCATCTGAGTCTATTTCTGATATACACTTACTTTTTGGTAGAGATTCTAGTTTAAATTTTGCAAAAGTAGAGATGGATGATTATTTTAGTCGTCTTGACTTTTCTAATATTAATGGTTATCCTCATGCTATCCCTGAAAAAGCTATTGAAAAATTACCTTATTTTCAAGGAAATAATGCAATAACTGCTAAAGCTCACATCAAAGTGTTTTCCTGATGTATTAACAAGTGGTGTAGCGGTGCAACTCGTAACCATCAAGGCATTAAGATGAAACTTTTTGCCCTATCCTTAGAAGAAGATGCATCCGACTGGTTTTTTAGCTTGGATGATGATAAGTATGCCACCATCACAAATATGATAGCTGGATTCACAGAAAGATGGGGGGATAAGAAAGAAAATTGGCATTTGTTAGCAGCGCTCCATAGTACTAAGAAAAATGAGAATGAAACTATGTAGGAGTTCAATAAGAAGTTTAATGAGTTGGTCACAAGTCTTCATATTGATTACAAGCCTCCAACAACTTCGATTCTTATTTATTATATTAAGGCATTTAATGGGGAAATGAGATATCAACTTAGAGACAAAGAACCAACAAATCTCAAAGTTGCCCAAGAAATGGCCATTAAAATTTATAAAAACATGCAAGCTTCAGGAAAATCTAACCTTCCTGGTTTCAGTAGGGGCAGTACTTCTAAGCAGACAGAAAATAAAAATAAGGCAGTTGTTTCAGATAATAAGGACACTTCTCATGATCCTCTAAAATCTTTAACATAAATGGTGAAGAGAATGGAGGCTAACCATGCTACTCAACTTAGTGTCATGCAAAACAGATTGATAGCCATGGAAAGAGCCCAAAATAATAGATTCTAGCCTAGACCATGTTATCCCCATTTTGTGGATAACTAAGGAGATTACGTCTTAAGGTCCTCAGGTTGCAGATATGGAGTGTCGAGAGGCCACATGACTAGCAGTATCCCTTTTGCATAGCCAGAGACCCGCATTGCCACCACAATGATCCAGCACCTAGTCATCGTCCACACCAACTTGCCACCACAGGTCACTTGGGTCTTTCTCCATGCGGTACAAGTCAGGTATGATGGTGGGTATCATTTTAATATTTGAGGCATTCTAGCTTGTGTATCAGAGGTTATTTTTTCTTATGAGACATTTGCTTTGGAAACTATGCCTTTTACCTTGTT
>SNQJ01S0068925.1:66129-80884 GCA_010110895.2 Picea sitchensis
ACCCTCGGTGAAAAGAACTCTCCCAATGAAAACATCCCAAGGTACCTGACCTAACTATGATCCATGCAGACTTATTACATTATTAACCCACGTAGGGGTGCGGAAATTTCGTTTACAAAATTTTGTGCTGGAGCATAAAATGCCCAAATAGAACCAATATTGTCTTCAACATACTTGCATCTGATGATGCATACTTCATGGCACATGAGTTGACCCCCTAGCTGAATAGGCGGTCAACACCTTCAACTTTCATTACGATTTATGAGGGTTGGAGGGTAGAAGCGGCTACAGCTAGACTATCAGCCAAACTGTTTTGATCTCTTGGGATAGCAATAAGGTCTAAGGCATCAAAAGATTCCATGGTATCCCATATAGCATTTCTATATCTTCTAAGCCTCTCACTTTTGCATGCATACTTGTTCTTAACTTGGAGAATCACTAAGTCTGAGTCACCCTTGATGTTGAAAATCTTGATACCCAATTCCTTAGAGATTTCTAAGCCTAACAGAAGCGCCTCATACTCTGCCACATTATTAGTTGCATCAAACTCAAGTCTAAATGCGAAGTTGTAAGTTTTATCTGTTGGAGAATTTAACACAATGCCTGCCCCTTTACCCGATCTGGAGTGAGCTCCGTCAAAATGCATTTTCCATGCTTTATTGCTAACTTTTTCATCTTTAAACTTCTCTTGAACCGGAGCTAAGAAGTTAGAGTAAATGGAGAAGTCACCCATATCTGACACTTGGCAAAGAAACTCATTAAATTGATCTTTAGGGTCTTCTATGTGGTACTTCCTTTCCTTTTCCCTAAAGAGTCTGAAGTTTTCAGTTGAAGGAGGAGGGTATGGAATAGTAGCAAAGGTCAAATCCATATTCAAACAACCACCCATTGCTGCTCCCCATTTCCTAGATAATAGCATCCCCCATGCATCTGGTACATCTATGACAAGGACATCCATTTTGAAATCAAAGCTAAGATGGAAGGCTAGCTTAACTGGGAGATCTATAATTATACCGTGTGTTTCTATTTCCCTTGAGTCCATGGCACACACATTCTGATAACGCCTTGTGATTTTTAGACATAGCCTTTGCAAGATAATCTCTAGTCTCATGCAGCTACACAAAACCCTCTCTAACCCTTGCGCCCTCACTAGCTGAGTTGCCAATCACCGCAAATTGGATACTCCTGAATAGCACGGTGAAATACCTGGATGGTATCTCTGATAGGCTAGGGTGTGCCTCTCAACACCGAAACCGATCAAGGTGGTGGTTTCCTCCAGAAATCCACAAAACAACAGAAGGTCGATTTTCCTCCTCTAGAAACTCTCTCAACATCAAATCATAACATAATGAGGAATTAGGTCGAATTTCTCCTTTTATACTCTTCCCGATCTAATTCTCCGTTGACATCACTTAAGCTAGGCGCTTATCCTCCTAAGGTGAGTGATTAATTAATTAAGTCTCCCCCTCAACACCTTTTTCTTCTATTTCTCTGTTGACTTTAGCTTAAGTGACGTTTCCTATGCTTTTTGGCTTAATTCATCGTTTAGCCACTAATTCACCCCTTATTTCTCCTCTTGTTCCATGTTTGTACCTGACTATAGTCTATGGAAACAAATAGACTACTAAGTCACTCCCTGCTAGACTACTCTTGGGAACGGGACATCTCAATTTCCAAGTACCAATATGATAGTAATACCTCAAGAGACAATAGACAATGAAATATATGCTAGTTGATACAAAATTGCGGTAAACTAACAGTCTACAACAGCAAATAGTATTTTGTAACAGCCACAAGAAATTTAGCTCAGAATTGCAAGAACAAACAGTGAAAACTTAGCATTTATCCAATAGATCAATTATCAACCATTCCAAGCAATTTTTGAGTATGTTAGCCAATAGTTAGAGTAAATTATGCAGCAAATTTAAGTAAATTAGATGGTTGTAGCAGTGTTTTGCAACAGAAGCAAGATAGTTAGTGGATTAGGCTAAGCTAGGGTTAGAAGAAGTTAGTGAAAGCCTTAGAGAGTGATGTTTGAAAGTTTGTTTGATCAAATTCCTTCACAAGAGCAAATGAAACTAGTGCCTTTTGGGCTATGGAATCATCTACAACAGCACTATCAATGTAACTTGGAGAAATAATGATAGCAATGTCTAAGGAAATGGGATGAAGTTTAAGGTGGTAGCACCTTAAGGCCTTAAACATCAAGACGTAAGAGAGGAATTTGCTACAATGCAAGCACTTTCGGACTCTAGCAAATTCTTTTCCTTCCTTAGATTCTTTAAATTAATAGCAACAATCTTCTAGAACCAACTCCTAAAGTGCTAGCACTTTAGGGTTTTAGGAGCTTATTCTAGACAAGATTCTCTTAACAAATTAATGGATGGAATGATCTAGAGAGAGGAGGAAACACCTTATGCTCCTCTCTTAGGGTCTTAGACAAGCAATATATATCTTCAATATGAACAAGTAAAATTTACCATAAACATCCAACATATGAAATGAAATTGCATATTTACTTACTTCACCAAGATTAATCAAGCACAAACCCTAGTTGCAGAAATTTCCACCAAAAATAAGCCAAGAGACATCCCAAAATTTGCCCTCCAAGAGATAGTGCACTAGTAAAATAGCCAAGAACTCCAAAGGTAACGAAAATTTCAGTCCTCCTCTTATGAGAGGAAAAAATGTTATAAAAAATGAATGGTCAAGAGGTGTACTTATATCACCCTCTTTGACCTATTTTAATTGTCAACTTAGAAATACGAGAGTCGACCTTTTAAAATTATCCTTTAATTTACCAAAATGAAATTTACACAAAACAAATCCCTAAAAGGGTGACATTGAGCTCCATAGGTGGAGCGTTGGGCTGAAAATGCAACATTGGGTCTCCAAAGGCCATAAACCATGGCACACGTGCCAAATGTCAAGTGATAACCCTCGTCCATCAAAGCATCACCTCCACCAAAACCCTAGACCTCTCAATGGTGACATTATGGGCTAGATGTCTGACGTCTAGGCCTCTAAAGGCCAACCTCCAAGTGGAAGAAGGTGGGAGCTCAGCACCAAGTCATGCCAAAGTGCCTCCAAAGGAAACGCCCTCAATCATCAAGGTGTAACATCCATCATCAAGTGTTGCCCCAGATGTGGGGTTCAACATCCATCCTTGGGCTCCAAAGCCCCATGAAGGTCCAAACAAAACCATCCCCTCGTGAATACATGTTCACCAAGCAAGGTCCTGAAAAGACAAGCAAATACGCCCTCCAATGGCTCACATGTCACAAGTATCATGTCAAGTAAGCCATATCTAATACAAGAACCACCAAACATGTGCATCAAACCCCTCTTTCAAACTAAACCAATGCTCAAAGACGTTATAAACTTGGCCAAATTTAAGTATGGGAGGGGTGTCAAGGTACCCTATTGGGTTAGCCAATCCACAAGTCAAGGATGTTTCCCGAAGGAAACCTATCTAAATCGTGTGATGAGTATGAGATGAAATGGGTAAGACTTCTAGGCATGGGGTTCATGACATACAAGGGTTCGTATTATCTCATTTATGGGTGCCTTTGTAGAGGGTGTTCTGCCCTTCGTCCACGATGCAACATTTTTCCAAGCCCATCGATTTGCCATTAATTGATTAAAGTCCAAAACAATCGTGTACTATAAGACGTGGAAAGAAAAGAGTACCACAACGGCACTTGAAGCTTAGGTACAACGAGTGCCATATGCATGGAAAGAAAAAGACACCGCATATATGCACCTCCTCGACAAGTGGGACATATATTTAATGTGAATTTGCTTTTGCAGGTCTTTGAATTATTTTAGGAGAAACGTTTCATTGTTCTCAAGACCTTTTGGGCGAGCATCTAGACGGTTATGATTGGCTTTTATCTTTTGCCGGCTACATTTCCCTCTGGGCCTTTAGCCCCTTCTTCCCATGAAATGAGGTACAATCCTTTCTTGGGTCAGTGCACCCGACAACCCAAAAGATGAGGAAGAGGAATGGAATAAGTATGGAAAGTGATAAGTATGGACGGGAACGGTATGATGACTCTTCAAGGTGTTGAAATAATGTAACTGCAAAGTGTATTTTTATTATTATTTGATATATTATTCATTGGATCAATCCCCATTGTGGATTGATCATGTCAGCTACTTTAAAAGGACCAAATCCCCTTTTGCGGATTGGTCATATTGTAATTGTAAAAGGCAAAAGAAGAAGTCGGCCCCAGAATATATCAAAGAGGCCCCGAAACACAATAAAGGTGGTTATAACCACCCAGTTGGAGAAGTCGTCCCTGCCAGTGAAGAGACACTTCACACGTGCCAATCTTGTATAAATAAGGAGGCTAGCGCCTCACTTAGATAAAAAACTCACTTGCTCATTTGTGAGACAAGTTTTTGATCTGCAGTTAGAGAAAAAGGAGAGAGAGTGGCGCATATCTAGGAGAGGATCTTCTGCATTAGTTTAAGAGATCTCTTGGCATTGTATTGGCTATCTATATTAAGGAAGTTTTGCTGGGTTTTCTTTCCCTAGAGGGTTTCCCAGGATAAATGTTGTGTCTCTTGTGATTGTGTATTTCTCAGTGATCTTGTATTATGCTATTGTTAACTAATGAAATGCAAAGAACTATAATAATGGCTTAAACACTAACACAAGGAACCCCCAGCAGCACCCTTTTATCGCATAAATTGTAGGTTGGGCAAAGCCCGACTCAAACCACAAGAGTGTGACAACTATGGGAGTACCTACCCACTGTCACCTTATATAGACACTCCCCTCGCTTAAGTGATGATAAGTCACCACAAGGGGGGGATCCAATTGACCCTAGGGGGATTGAGATGAAAAGTGATGTGATGTAAGTGAAACCCCTATAGGTCAAGTTTAGAGACGAAGAATGGTTTGGGAAAGGGTCTTGTGAAGGAGGAGAGGGTTGCCAATTGTTTGGTACCTGCAAAACAATATTAGTCCTGCCTAGAAAAAGACAAATTATCATAAACCAAGCCTTATATCAAAGGGGATCAACAAGATGTCCCTGAGGTGTAGGACAGTCAGTGACAGAGTGTGTTGTTAAGGCACTCCGTGATGTTAAAGTCACCGGTTTGAAACCTACAGGGACAAAAAATCTAGCCATGTTAAGAATTGGTGTGGCTCAGGACAAGTGCGATCCGCGGGTGATTTTGACGGCTTAGATGCCCCTGAGTCGCGGTTTCTTAGCCACAGGTTAGTCCCACATGTCACGGACAAACTAACAAACAAAAAAAAGGGGGGGTAATCAACAAGATAAGCTTGCTATCCCAAATTTGCAGCAGTATGGAAATATATTTTCTGCGGTAAACAAATTATATCAGCCGCAAATCTAACCACCAAAATCAAGTATAAGATGAGGGAAATAAAGCTAGTAAAGACTAGTTAAACTTCCAATTAATGAAGCAAGCCTTTGGTGAGTTTTAGGGTTGTTTATTTAGTGTTATCACCAATATATTATAACAGCCAAGTGGCTGTAGCAAACAATTGCTACAGCAGCAAGATCTAACCACGAAAATTGACAAATAAATCGTCAAAAAGATAGCTAATGAGCAGTAGAACAGTTATCTGGGTTCAAAAGTAAATTTCAGCGGTAGATAAGTGAGCAATAGATAAAAAAGAGAGTATTCTGCAGCGCTAATGGCTTTAGCATTAATTACTTGGCTAAACTAGACGCCCTTAGGGCACAAGGAAGCCTTAAACATGCAAAATTGATTCCAACTTGAACAATTGCAAAAACTCTATTTTTCTCGTATTCCAATGCAAATGATTTTATTTATCCAATGGAAGTTAGACTAGTGCCTTGTCAAATGGGTTATGGGGTCTGTTGGGAGGCCTTTTAGGCCCTTGTAATAGTTATCACACATTAGACATTAGACATTATCATACATAAGTGAATATAGGAATATATGTAATAATACATGTAAAAAAGTATATTAAGGATAAACTCACCTAACTAAGGATTCGTTGGAGCGGGTGCAACCACTCCAACCATCTATCCCATGTATATATAATCGTGAAGATGGAATAGAAAGGGGATTGAAATCCTTCCCTAATTATCTCTTTTTTGTTGGGTTGTGTGTGTTCTTGATGTGCTTCGCGATGGAGTCTCTCCTTGAATGCTTATCGTTATTCCCTGGACTACAACATTTTGGTTCCGTTGCCGCATAAATTGAATCTGGGGAGATTTGCCTGAAATGCTCATGGAAATAGAAAAGTTTTGCGTTGACAATGATCTTGGAGCAGCCTTTTTTTTTCTAGTAGGTGAGAGCCGCACAAAGAAAGTCTGCAAAGGAGAAAGAGGTCAAGAATATGCAGATGCTTGTTGAATGTGGATGTTGATGAAGATTTGTTCTTGACTATTCACAGTGATGCTCAAACTTGCAAAATAAGAAGAAAAAGATATGAAGAATCTGCACTCTACTTTATATCGAAGATGTTTGTGGAATCTTGATGTTGTGCGAAGACCTTGACTATTCATGGTTGAATCCATGTTTGTCTTGATTGTTCGGGGATGCCGCTCATCGTTGAATATTGCTCGTGGGTATACAAAAGAGAAGAAGAAATGGATGTTAATCAAAGACTCCATCCATAACTATATTATTTATAATGACACATAATATCTCTACGATATTATGAAAATACAAAAATACAATATCACCTCCTCAATGTGCTTGCATTGCCACTAGATTTTGTCTTAAGAAAGTATTGATTGATGATGGCATCTCACGAGGCAGTTGCATCCAGTAAATTTTGTACGCGAAAAAGAGATGGAGAAAATATGCAAGTAGAGTCGACCTGCACATAAAAATTTATGAGATGGTAGAAAGTAAACTTACCCGTCGAGAGCTCTGTATGGTGAATGGCGAAGAAAGAAACAAAGAGGGAACAAGATGTTATGCAGGCTTCTAATGCGCAAGAAAAGAAGTATCTAACTAAGTTGTTGGTCGTTTGATGCATTCGACTAAGCTGTCAGCAATTCTTGTTGGAAGTCAATGTGGAGAAATTCAATATCATGGTTGACAAGAAGAATGCGACGAAGAGATGAGGATCCTGAATTTTCCAGAAATGCTTACCTATGGTCAGAGATTATATGATTCCACCTCAAAAGTTTCACTAAAATTGACGGAGACAATGGACAGCACTAGACTGCATATGACAAAATCAAATAGCCGGATGATTGTTTCCATATCTCCATAAAGCATTGGAAGAAGTCGAGTCGATCGATGGTCATGAACGACTAGTGAGTTCATTTGTGTCGACTGTTATCACACAATTTGTACTTTGATAGAAAAGAAGGTAAAAGGAAAGAAAATTGGCATAACGAGAGACTATCCTATCACTGTCACCTCAATAGGATGTCTCTTTCTATTTAGGGTGGTAGGCCCAGAGGAGATGTCCCCAGTGACCTGGGGTTTTGAGAAGGCAAAGTGAAAGTACCTAGGTAAAGGTCCCCTCTCACAAGTCACCACCGATCAAAAAGTCTGGTTTAAATAACCAATGAAGAGATAATATGCAAGAAGTGTACCTGCCCGGAATAAAGCAACAAGAAAACTATATATTTGCAAGAGCACTTGTTGGTTAGCACTTCATAAAACCATTGACTTTCTCAAATAAAGCAATCTGTTGAATATGGTGAAGTAAACAGAAATCTTATAACAGCAATATTTATAGAGCAATACTTCACATGAAATGTCTTGAAACTAGCTTCAAAATGACTAAAAACCATTAAACATTGAAGTCATAACATTAGCATTTGACATAAGCACACAAGACAAATATAATTCAGCCTTTAAAATTGCTTTTATGAGCTTTTAATGCTGCATCTAATGGTTGTAGCTTACTTTAGCAACTGCAGCAATGTTGTTAGTAGGTCAAGCTATTCTAGGGTTAGAAAGTGTTAGTAGGTTGTTCAAAGAGTAGGTTTTGAAGGTTGTGTTGATCAATTACTCAAGGGAGGACTTAGACTAGTGCTTTTTTAGGGAAAATGGAGTCAATAAAGTGGCAGAAAATGTTGAAGGACAAGGATGATAATAGGAGAGCCAAAGACAAGAGGGGTTTGTTGCCGTCCTAATACATACTTGGGGTAACGTGGAAGAAACCTTCAATCCACTTAGTGTGTCCTTGGGGGCAAGTCTCGAGTCAAGGTGTTGTCACCTGATCCTCAACTCCTCCGTCTAGGCCAACTCCTAGCGAAGCCAAGGGGGGTAGTCCCTATAAAAGAAAAACTAAGGCTTTTTCTAAACTAAGACAGAAAAATACTTTAGCCTAGGAGTTTATTGCTGAAAATAAAAGTTAGATCACACTACTTAGCATGTATCATCATAAAGAACATTTGCTCATAAAAAATTTATACATAAAAAAGGATACAGCCACTGCAACAATCAAGAGCATCAATGAGATTAGATAGCATGCATAAATAAAATTGCTCACATAAGATAGATTGAAAATATGTTTTAACCAGTGCCTTAAAGGGAGTCGTGGGCAGTGTAGATCGAGGATTTTATTAAGGTTAATCTTGTAATTAATTAGTGAAAGTGTTTGGCCCCCTTATGTATTATTCACCAATCTAAAACTTGTCGACTGGGTGTGTCGCAGATCCAACAAGGCAAGTTGCCAGGTGATTTGACACACTCCACCCAGGGTAGTGGTTTTAGACGAATAGTACCACTCGAAGATTGCCCTAATTATACTAGCAAGGTTCAATTACTTTGATGAAAATAAAAGATGGATCATACACCCTGCTTTGAAATATTGAGGCACTTGTGCAAAGACTTTGAAAGAAAAGAAACAGATGAATTGCAACACATAAATTTATATACCCTGCTTTGTATTTGAGAGAGAGATCAACAAGATATTGCTTGACAATGTTGTTGCAAAACTGAATGAAGAAGGAAAACTACTTGAAACTGAAAATTGCATGAAAATCTAAGCATTAATTTAACATGCATGAAGTTAGAGTGTTGTAGTTTGTTTGATATTGCTTGACTTGTGTAATTGATTATTATATTTAAGCATGCACAACTTTACGAGAAAAAGACAAACCACAACACCAATCCCCCTGAGGGGATGAAGAAACTAGGCACAAAGGCCCGCTTTTATTATTTGTTACAACGGAGAACTTAGTGTTCTCTTTGAGCTTTTAGCTCTTTTGGAAGAAGAGGGATCCTTATTGATGGATCTTTAAGAGGAGTACAAGAAGAAAAAATAGAAAAGAGACACTTCGTTTTGGCGAAGTTACAACCCCCCAGGGTCCTTGAAAGTCTTGATTTTCGCCCAGCACGGGCAAAATCTCCTCTTGGATATGTACTTGCTGCAACAAAACAATAAACAGACGAAGTTAGAAATGATAGAAAGAAGCTTTAAACAAATAAAAATTTTATCAAAAAACTTTAGAAATATTTCTAAGGCAAAAAACTTATATTTTTGGGGGTTTTAAGGGTTTGAACAATCCTAAACTAGGTTCTCTTTAAAGATTTTTGTTTATTGTTTTAGGACTGCAAACATACAGTCTCTAAACAGCTTATCAACAAATTAAACTAAGAAAAAAAAACTTGATCTAAAACTTAGATGAAAAAGACCAAGTAAAATGCTTCAAACTTTGTCTAGATCTACCTTTAACAAAGATAAATTTTAGCCTAGATCTAGCAAATCACACATGCAAAGCTTAGATGTTTGAAAATGAAAAGTTGACTTATTCTAACTTGTATGCAATCGAAGGAAAGAGTAAGAAAGAGAGATTTTATCAATTTATGGAGCTTTCGTCTGAGTCTGGAACTTTGGGCTATGGGGTTTTCTTAGTAATGGACAAGAGGGCACTTGATCTCATAAACTTTGGACGATGACAATGGAAGCCACCATTTGTCAATCCTCCTTCTTGAAGAACCTGTAATTAAACGCTTCAATCATGCACACAGCTTTTAAAGGCCTTCCCTACACACATAGCTCACAAAGCATGTTAGATTTAACCTAAAATAAAACATGCATTTAGGAGTCTATGAAGTAAATAAAGGCAATAAGAGAAATCAACCTAGATTATTCTTACCTAATTATTTGACAGCATACCTATTAGGCTTTAACAATTGAGCATAAGATCAAAACATTAATCAATACATGTTACCTCATAAACTATTTGCATTTAGATAAAGGCAACCACACATGAATCCACACCAAGATTGCTCCAAAGACTTTTTATTTCAATGCTTGCAGAATATTACAATAGCTTCTTCACCGAAGACTGAACTAACTAAATGAGGAGATCGAACCTCTCTTAAATAGGAATGGAGGTGATAATCCCTAGGTAGTGAATGCGCTAGGGTTAGGGTTTAGGAGTAGGGGATGTGTGGGTGATGAGGGAGTTACGTGGGAGTGGCGCACTTAGATGAGGAGGAGATGCGTGGGAGTGAAGGGCGAGTGGAGGTAAGTGGAAAGGGAGTGATGTTGAGTGAACTAGGAGAGAGTAGGAGTGATGGTGAGTGAACTAGGAGAGAGTATGAGTGATGAGTGAGTTAAGTGGTGCGTAGGCCACATAGGAGATGCGCTAGGGTTTAGGTAATGCGCCACTTAGGATGGGAGTTGAGTTCCTTAGTTGGAGACTCCTCCCAACTCCATGTCATCTAATTAGGTCGATCTCCTCACTAGTTAACTCACCTTAAGCCTTTAGTCAACTAGGGACACACAAAAAACATGTATAATACATGTTCCCTAGTTCTCCTAAAATTTAGAAGATTTAATTAATTACCCCTTTTTCTGTATTTTTCGACTAATATTGACTTTTTTTAGTGATAATAATCACTTCTTAGTCTCGAAAGATGGGAAATAGGGGTTTACATCATACTCCAGACTGGAAAACGACTATAAACATGGCATCTGACAATATTTGATGCCATATTTTTTACATTTATTAACTCAGAATTAATAAATTCCATTTTTGCAGGAATTTAATTAATTCACTGAAAACTTAAAAAAAACCTATCAGACTTCGCCGCAATTTCCAAATGACTTAGACACTATGTTCTAGTATGAGCTTATATACACTAGACATTGGATTTTCCATGCCAAGACCTACTTGTCAACACATACTCTAGCTTTAGAGCAAGTCTTTTTCTGAGTGAAAAAGCTTAGAAATTATTTAATCGTTCACTAAAGCAAGCAGAAAAAATAATTAACAAGTAGAAAAAAACACTCTGAAGTATGTGCCCACTCCTAGATCAAGGGTGGCCAATAGCCTTTCACAATATCTCATAGTTATGACATTTATTACAATGGTGGAAATGTGGGAAAAAGGGGCCCTTTTAAGGCCTGTTGAATCACTAAAATCTACATATATGTGCATTGCTTGCTCATTCTCTGGCGGCTCTTCAGAAATCCAGCTTGTGCAAACTGGTGGATAACAGGGTTGATAATTGAAGTGTTGGTAAGCCAAGGCTTCAACCACCAAACCCTAAGGGACAATGACTACTAAGGTGTAGGTAACCCTAGGCCTTAGTAGATTTTTCTAACTCTTTAACTCAAAGATGAAGTAAATGACGGCTAAGATGAAGCAATAAGTGCTAGGGTGTTGCAATAGCAAGGCCCTTAGCAATGGCTTCAAGAAAAACGGTTTCTTGGCAAAATCTAGTAGGTGAATAGTTATTGAGATAAGGACAATAACATGTGCTTAATCTCCTAGGGTTTTAAGCTAGCAATTTCATGATCTTAGTAAAATACAAAGTAAAGATACTATAACCATTCAAAGGAAAGAAGAATTGCAGAATTTTACTTACACTCACCAAGAATAATCTAGCATATGCCCTACTTGAAGACTTTCCACCAAGAAAATGCCCAAAAACACCAAGATTAGCCTTCTTCCAACAAGTGCGCACTAAATTTCAGTCATAAAAGTTAAAACCCTAAGTAGGGCACAAATTTCAGACCTCACAATTGTGAGTGAAAGATGATGAAAAATAAGAAGTAATTTCCCCTTATTTATACAATATTAATGACCATAATTAGGTCAAAAAGGCCGACATGGCCAGTTACAAATAATATCCAGTTTTTACATTAAAAGTCATAATTAAACCCTAAAACATGTTGCTAACATGACGTCATGCCCTTTTAGGGTGACGTTAGGCCCTTTTTGGGCAACGTTGGCCTCCTGGAGCAAAACGTTAGGCCTCCTTCGGCCTCAGGAACCTGCCACATGTGCCACTTGGCATACAACTGCCTCCAAAACATCCCAAAAAATTGGATGGCGTCATGGGTGACCTGGGTGACGTCAAGGGCCTTCCAAGGCCTAATCATGGTGGAAAGGACACAACCCTCGTGGGTCCTAGAGGGGAAAACGTACCCTCTTGACTTTATCAAACCAAGGAGGGCACAATCCAGTTTAGGGGTTGGCTATTTGGAGGAGCAGCATTGCTAGGATCAACTTGAGATTGATTCCAGAGGTTTCTAGCAGCCCGATCTACATTATCAACGAGTTTTGGAGGATTTGGAGGTCAGGAGAGGGTAGGCCGAAACTTGAGGGTTTGGCAACATCCAGAGTAGGGCGCAACTCATCCAGTTGGGGAGGTTTGACAGTACATTGATCAAGTTCTTCTATCTTCAGTTAGATCTACTTGTTGGTGGTCGTGGAGGCTTGGATCTCTTCTCTTACAGCCTTTGGGAGGCATTCATCTTGTATTATTCTTCTTATTGTATCGGCTAGCAGCCCATTTTGTTATTATTGGGGCTTTCTCCCAAATCTGCACTTCTCTTGTATACAGGGACTTCTTACTATCTAAATAAAGGTCAGATCCGATATTGTGATTCTCTACTGGTGTTCTTATATCTCTTGTATCGTTTATGATTGTATGCTTCATATCTATTGGTCTATCAACATTGAATAATCCATGCACATCTTACGGATACACCTGCAAACACATGAACAAAGATAACAACAACAAACAGTTAGTGTTCTGAGCAAAAACTTTGGCTCATGAATATTACAGTGGTATCAGAGCTTTGATCCTCCCAACCAGTGGGGTTAGTGCATGCAGGGGTTCAGTGGCATTTACAAGGGCAGACGCAAGAAATAGACAGGTGAAGCAGAGTCCGAAATGGAAGGATCAGGTGAGGACAGTGAGCCACAGATTCTAGCAGGATTCGCTAAGGAGTTGCAACACTCCATAAACGTGTCACAGAGCACCATGGTACATCATCTACAGGAGAACCAGGAAAGAGTACGTAGGGGACAGGTAGAGATGACAGAAGCTCTGAGAAAGGTAAGTGAAAGTCAGGAGAGGGTATCACAACTCCTGATGCAGATGACTCATGGAGGAAAGGGTCCAAAAATTTATGCCAACAGAGAAGCTAGTGGATCTCATGGAGGGACTAGACAGCAGCAGGAGCACAGCCCCAATTATCACACTGAGGGACAGAGCTATGGAGGAGGTGCACCACTAGGACAGACATAGGGCAGGTCCACTCCTAGACCCTCTCTACCTACATTCTCGAATACTCAGCCACAACATAGCTATGAGGTGAGATTGAGGATAATTTTGAACAGTATGCTAGGGAGTATCATGCCCTAAGTACAGGGTTTCAGAGACAGGTCACATTAGATCAGTATTGCGGGATCAAATTTCGGGGCAAACCGAAATAGTATCAGAGGCCCAACTATGAACTGGAGCGTAGGGCAGGCAAAATAGAGATCCCTTATTTTGATGGATCTGCTAAGGTGACAGCACAAGCATGGGTGCAGAAGTTGGATACCTACTTATAGCTTAACCCCATGAGTGAGATGGATGCCATCAAATTTGCCACCATGTACTTAGATGTTAAGGCTCATGATTGGTGGTATCATGGGTTAACCACATTGGGACACAATCAGATTACATCTTACATAGAGTTCACCCAAAGGATCATTGACAGATTTGACCAGGGGGATCTAGAGCTACCTTTCAGGGAGCTCACACAGCTCAGACAGACGAGATCACCGGAGGCTTACATAGAGGAGTTCTAGAGGCTGGATGTGATGGTATAGGATGTGTCTCAAGCGAGACTCGTGATGCTTTTCACAGAAGGGTTGATGGAACCCTTGAGGGGTTGGGTCAAGGCCTTTAAGCCTACCAACTTGCACGATGCCATCTAGAAGACCAGAGACTTCGGTTCGGCAGCTAAGACGAGATTCACCCCTAGACCTCCCAATCAAGGGGGTAGAGAGAAAAGACCTCATGTTAACCAAGGGGGTAGAGAGAAAAGACCTCCTGTTAACCAAGGGGGAAGAGACCCAAGGGGGTTTGACCCAGGAAGGGGCAGGATGGATGAACCTACTAGGAGGGAGCTGAGGAGGAAGCAGTTGTGTTTAACCTGCAAGGAACCATGGGACCCAACACATAAGTGCATGGGTAAGGGCAAAGCCCACTATATTGAGGTGATCTCAGATGACGAGGATGAGGATTTCGGCCACATACAGAACATGGAGGCCGAAACTCCAGGACAGACAGAAGAAGAGGATGCTAGTCACGGCCCTACAGCAGATGAGAAGGTAACCATTACATCCATCAGCGGGGTACCAAAATTCAACACCTTCAGGATGAGAGGGGTGCTACAGGGGCATAAGGTTCCAGTCCTCATTGATGTGTTGATTTTTCAATGTGTTAGGTTAAGCATGAAGTTTATTCCATTTTATCATTTAACCATAACCATAAATGTTGCAGCAACCAAAATCACAAGAAGAAGCACCATGCACAAGAACATAAA